>SNQJ01S0059247.1:4702-45786 GCA_010110895.2 Picea sitchensis | reverse complement strand
GTGTCTTGGGAAATTACTTCACAAATAGATTTACACCTATAGGAATAAGGAACCTAACCAGTTTATATTCCTACATATTAAACCTTTGCAATATTGTCTTAACATATTTTCTCTAATTTAATAGGAGTTTCCTGTTTTTCCAATCTCTTTTAATTTCCATGCCCAAAATGAAATTTGCACCACCAAGATCCTTCATGTCAAATTTAGAGGACAACTTAGTTTTCACGTGTTGGTTAATCTCCTTGTTGTTTCCTATCAACAACATGTCATCCACATACAATACCAAATAAATCAAATGATCACCAATTCATTTAAAATGCACACAATGATCCTCTTTGCTTCTTGTGAAGCCAAGTACCAACATATAAGTATCAATTTTTCAATACCACAACCTTGGTGATTGATTTAAACCATACATGGAATTTTTTAGCTTGCAAACCAACTCCTTCTTTCCCTTCACAACATATCCTTCTGGCTGCTTCATTTAAGTTTCTTCTTCCAGATCCCCATGTAGGAATGTTTTCTTCACATCCATATGATCTAATTCAAAATCAAAGACAACAACAATAGATAACAAAAATCTAATAGAAGTTAACTTGGCAACATGAGAGAAACTATCATGAAAATAAATTCCCTCAACCTCGGAATAACCCTTTTCTACTAACCGAGCTTTGTATTTCTCCACTTTCCCTTCTGCATTCAGTTTCTTTTTAAATACCCATTTGTTGTCAATGAGATTTCTTCCAGTCTGCAACTCCACTAGATCCCAAGCCTCATTCTTATCCAAGGTTGTCATTTCTTCAACCATGTCCTTTTTCCAGAGTTTTCCATTCTTTGAATCCACTTCCTCCCTAATAGTTCTAGGCTCATCATCAGTAATAGAAAGATCAAAATTTGAACATAAATCAGATGGAGTATACCTTTCCTGTAGCCTTTTTTCCCACACTGATATGCTCAAGACTGGAGTATGAGGATCTTCTTCTTCTTATTCTTGTTCTTCTATAGAGTTTGATTCATCATCCTTTGGCTCAATCTCTATTTTATCTGGTTGTTCCTTACTTGGTAGGACTTCCTATTGGACAACATCCTTCATTTCTCTTAATACCACATCTCATCTATACACAACCTTCTTAGTTTTTGGGTTCCAAATATTATAAACTTTGAGACCATCTTTATACCCAATAAAGATACACTTTTTAGCCTTCTTATCTAGCTTACTCATGTTTTCCTTTGGAACATGAACATATGCCTCACAACAAAATACCTTGATATGTGTGAGAGAAGGTTTCTTTCGAGTCCATACCTCTTGTTGGTTTTTTTCATCAAGTGCTGATGAGGGTGATATGTTGAAGAGGTAACATGCAATACCCACTACCTCTGCCCATAATTATTTCCCTAACCTGGCACCACTGAGCATGCACCTTGCTTTTTCCATCAATGTATTGTTCATACTTTATGAAAATCCATTCTACTGAGGTGTATATGGATTGGTATTCTTCCTTTATATACCAGACTTCTTAAATAATTCTTCAAATTCATTCCCGTAGAACTCTCCACCATTATCTATCCTCAACACCTTAATTCCTTTCTCTATTTGATTCTCAACAGGAACGTTAAACTCTTTAAACTGTCAAAGACTTCATATTTCTACCCGAGGAAATATATCCATGTATTCCTTGAGAATTCATCTATAAATGAGAAATAGTACACATATTTTCCAAATGATGGAACTAACATAGGTCCAAATGCATCATTGTGCACTAGTTGTAAAATTCCTTCCGCCCTCGTTGCACCAAAAGGGAATCTTAACCGATTCTGCTTCCAATATACACAATGTTCATGTTATCACTTGGAAATTTCTTTCGGATATATCAAAGAAAACTCTGAGGTAACTGTTTCAACCAACTTATATTGTATTCTGACCTATACAACTAGAGAGGGCTCTCTTAGATGTCTAATGAGTGGTAATAACTTAAGGGTTTCATCAATAAAGGAACAAAGGTCCAATTATACAATAGGATAGGTTTTTTTTTTTTGTTTTAAAATGGTTTTTAGGATGAACAAGGGAAAGGTACCATTGGGCAATGGATTCAAGGCATGAATTTCAATGTTTTTACAGTCAACAACTCGTTGGTTTCTTTCGGCAGATTTGAGGAAAAATAGGTGTTATGCTCAACAAATAAATGATATGATACGAGAGATGGAAAGGAGAATAAATCCCACTACACTACAGACATCAATCAGTGGATGAATCTCTAGTTCATATTTAGAAGAAACAACACACATATTAATTACTAAACAGAGAATCAAATGAAGATAAATCTGTAAAAGTAACCATTAACACATAACAAGCATCATCAGTGTGAAAGAAGCATCAAACATAGATGAATTTCTACCACTTACTCTAAGAAAATGCTAGCAGAAAAACATAATCGTCGAAATGATATACATGAAACACATATTGAACATAAACACTATGATGAATCTCCAATTTCAGAAAGAGGAAACTTTTGCATTAATTTCAAATAAATAAACAAGTCTTGATCCCCCCAAGGGTACACCCCCTCTATAATCTTGTACCATGAAATATATAGCACTATAGGTCCTTTCCAGCTCACAATTTCTAACTCCAACCCCTTTCCCAAAATAGAAACAGTTACAAACAAAAAATGACACATTTTAATTGATTTCCTGCTTTTTAGGAGGCCAAATTCTAAAAAATGGGATTCAAAATGCCACTTGTAATTATCAAATTGTAATAGTTGTGTACAATTTGAGAATGGTTTTTTTAGGTAAGCTCGTTATAAATAAAAACCTCTCTTTGTTTCTTGAAATTCATCTCCATATTGTTGGAATACGTGTCGCAAAAACATGTCTCAGACAAGAAATCATGAAAACTGAAAAATAGGGCTCAAAGATTCCTTCTAATCTCCCAAAATATGAAACGCTTTTCAAAATTTGGGAGAGTTTTTTATTACTTGATTTGTCCTCGACAAAAATGTTTCAGGGATTTTCAAAATTCCTCTCTAGTTGGTCAGAAAGTGATATTGAAGTTGACCACTAAACAAATCATTTGCGCAAAACGCCCTGTAGCTTGTGCGCAGGAAAATCCTCTGCGTGACAACATCCTCTATGCAAAAAAATCCTCTTTGCAACAAAATCCTCTGTGTGACAACATCCTCTGTGCGACAAAACTCTCTGCGTGACAACATCCTCTATGCGACAAAACTCTCTGCGTGACAAAACCCTCTGTGCGACAAAATCCCCTAGGCGACAAAACCCTTTGCACGGAAAAATCCCCTCCATGAAAAAACTCTCTGCGTAGAAAAATAATCTGCATGACAAAATACTATGCCTAACAACATCCTATTCATGAAAAAACTCTTTGCGCGACAAAATCCTTTGCGTGGGCTCGCAACAAATGAAAGAAACAAAAGACTTTGCGCAACGAGTATGCTTTTGAAGTTTGCAATGATACCAATGCCATGGAGTTTCATGATTGTTCCTTCTCTAACCTCATGAAAGGTGATGATGAACCATAATACCTTTTGACATGATATTTACCCTAACCTATGACTCATCTAGGAATGCCTTGATTTTGCCAATATCATGTCATGACTTTGAAAACTTTTGACAAACCTCTAACTCTAGCTATGAAAATTGTGGTGCTAACAACTAGCTCCAATGGGGATGCTATACTCTTTGTGAGGTATAAAATAACAATAGGATTATCCATTAGGCTGTTCCCAAGCCATATATTGTGATTTGCAACCTGTAATATGTTTCACCACCAACTTATTCTGCAACTGAACTAGACCCAAACTGAAAATACAAACTGAAAAATGATGAAAGAAATGCTTGCCATGCTGAGATTATTCAAAATGCTATCTACACTAAGCTAATATCTAAGCTATTTGATTAGGTGAACTAAAAAATCTAGTGCAACCATGCAAGTGTCTTGTCCACGGGTTGAATTCCTTGTGTATTTTTGATCAATATTGAAAGGGAAAACCCTCTCAATGGAAACTCATCAAATTCAATATTGACCAAATTTAAAAACTTAGGTCCATTCGTTGTTTCCAAACATGTTGCAAAAGGATCTTGAAAAGAAAGAAAACTGATTTCAGGATATTGCACAAGACTGTCATCTTCTATCATCCCTCCAACTACATTTCTTCTTCCATAAATCTCAAACTGATGGCTATCATGAAAGGGCTGAAGATATGTATTAAATTGCTGCAATGAAACCCATGATGGCAAGAAGGACATGGCTGATTTGGACAACAACTCATCATCATCTACATTTTCAAATTAATCTTCAACCAATGGCTGCAATTTTGAACTGATAAAACCTTCCATATAACAAGAAATAGGGTCATCGAACACATGAGAATATTGTTGCAATATCTTGTCAATTTGTTCCAGTGAATCAACGTGATTTTGCATCATCACACCTTCCTCTACATCAGTGATGATCTTAAAAATTTCTTTCAACAATTTAAACGAAGAAAATCATAAAGGTAAATAATTTCCTTCAGTTGATTCAATACTTTCTTCATATTCTTCTTTGTAATTGTGGTATCTAGGATGATTTCTCTCATTATACTACTGAAAAGGAAACTTTTCTGATAGAGAACATGCATATGATTGTTCTAGGAATTCAACATCAGAATAATCACCATATTCATCATATACAGGTAAATCAACAACATCTGCAATGTCATCTAACAGGAAAAAGATTGGGACATCAACCTGCTCTTCAACAAGTTGATTTGCAAATTCATTTTCTTGATTGTCTACAAATGAATGCATAAAACAATAAGCCCCATTCTTATCATGGGATGTATCAAAAGCTAAATTAGCACCTTCTTTTTAAATAAGTGGAATATAATCCTTTGCAAAATCATTAGCATTTAAAACTTCAAGAGAACATATGATATTATTAACCCTTTGCTCAAGATTCAAATCAATTGTTTTTTGTTCATATTCACTATCATGTTCTTTAGCATACAACCCCTCATTTCGAATCTCTTTACATGCTTGAATATTGTGTTGAATCTCCTGAGCATCATTAAACATTTTCTGTAAGGACTTAGATCTTATTTCCATCAGAAGAAAAGACAAATGTGGATGAAAGGATGTTGCATAATGGAGCATGGCAGTAGCTTTGGTGGGTTGAATTTCTTTGGGAAAATTGTAATAAATACTGGAAAACCTCCTACTTAATGTAGAAATAGTTTTATTGCTTTGCCTTTTCATGGCATAGATCTCTGTAAGATGTAGATCCAAAGATTTCGTCTTGCCCCAAAATTTCAAAAAGACATTCTTCAATTCCTCCCATGAGCTAATTATCTTTGGATGTAAGTGTTTAAACCAGTATTTGGTATCCCCTTTCAAGGATTGAGAGAAGGCCCTCATACAAACATCGTTATGATTAATCTTAAACAAATCTATAAAATGTTTGAAATCTTGGATGTGTTTTTCAGCTGAGATGGTATTAGGTTCTCCATCAAACACAGGTAGGTACTTATAGTGCTTTGGAGGAAAATTATGAAGGATGTGAGGCAATTTTAAAGGTATGTATCTATGTTGAACCTTGGAGGGTGTTGGATCAGGTACAAGAGGTGAGATATCAGTCTTGATTTCATGAGGCTCATCAACTTGGCTATGGTCATCATAGGGCTCAGATAGAAGATTTTGATCAAAATCAATGATACAATGAGGAGATATATGTACAACTTTAAGAGGAGGACATACAAGTGAAAGATTCTCATGATAATCATTTGAATGTAGAAGGTAAAGAAAAATTTGTTTAGCATGTTCATGAAAGGACAAAAGGTAATTAATAACAAAAAATATCATGTCTTGGAAAAAAATCAACTTTAGGTACTTTTTTTCTCCCATGATGTCCTTTCATACCTCTGTCAATGGATCTCATCCTCTAGTCGAGTCTTTGAATCGAATTTGAAGCTTGATTGGATTCGTTAGGTGGAAATGTACATCCTTCTTTTGTTTGGCCTCTGTTCACCATCAGAGATCAGGTCTAAACTTTTTCGTTTCTCCTAGGGAAAATGCAACTTGCGTTGCCCGAAAATGATGCAAAAATGTTAGCACTTAGAAATTTCTTTGCATTGTATCAAAGAAAACCCCGAGGTAATTGTTTCAACGAACTTTAGATTGTATTCTAACCTATATAGCCAGAGAGGGATCTCTCATATGTCTAATGAATGGTAATAACTCAAGGGTTTCATTGATAAAGACACAAAGGTCATATTCTACAATAAGATAGGTTTGTTATTGTTTTAAAATGGTTTGTAGGAAGAACAAGGGAAAGGTACCATTAGGAAATGGATTCAATTCCTGAATTTCAATGTTTTTACAGTCAACAATTGGTTGGTTTCTTTATGTAGATTCGAGGAAAAATAGGTGCTATGCTCAACAAATAAATGATATGATATGAGAGATGGAATGGAGAAGAAATCCCACTACACTACAAACATAAATCAGTGGATGAATCTCCAGTGAATATTTAGAAGAAACGAAACAGTTTAATTACTAAATAGAGCATCAAATGAAGATAAATTTTGTAGAAGTAACCATTAACACATAACAAGCATCATTAGTGTGAAAGGAGCATAAAACATAGATGAATTGCTACCACTTACTCTCAGACAATTCTAGCAGAAAAACATAATCATGGAAATTATATACAAGAAACACATATTGAACATAAACAACGTGATGAATCTCCAATTTCAAAAAGAGGAAACTTCAACATTAACTTAAAATAAAGAAACAAGTCTTGATCCCCCCAAGGGTCCACCCCCTCTATTATATTGTACCATGAAATATATATCACTATAGGTCCTTTCCATCTCACCATTTCGAACTCCAACCCCTTTCCCAAAACAAAAACAATTAAAAACAGAAAATGACATGTTTTAACTGATTTCCTCCTTTTGAGGAGGCGAAATTCTAAACAATAGGCTTCAAAATGCCACTTGTAGTTCTCAAACTGTAATAGTTGTGTAACATCTGAGAACGATTTTTATATCTAATATTGTTCTAAAGAAAAGCCTCTCTCTGTTTATTAAAGTTCCTCTCCAACTGGTCGGAATACGTGTCACAAAAACATGTGTCAGACAGGAAATCATGAAAACTGGAAAATAGGGCTCAAATATTCCTTCGAATCTCCCAAAATATGAAAAATAATTCAAATCTAAGAGAGTTGTTTATTACTTGGTTTTTCCTTGACAAAAATCTCTCTGGGATTTTAAAAATTCCTCTCCAGTTGGTCAGAAAGTGATCTTGAAGTTGACCACTAAAGTAGTCATTTACGCAGTGTGCCATGTAGCCCAGGAAAATCCTCTACGCAACAAAAATCTCTAAGTGGAAAAATCCTCTATGTGAAAAAATCCTCTGCATGATAAAATCCTCTGTGCGACAACATCAACTACACGACAAAACTCCCTACGTGGAAAAACCCTCTGCACGACAAAATCTCCCATGCAACAAAACCCTTTGTGTGGCAAAATCCTCTGTGCGGAAAAACTCTTCGCATTACAAAATCCTCTAGATGAAAAAATCCTTTGTGTGACAACATCCTCTGTGCAACAAAACTCTTTGCTTGGAAAAATCCTCTGCGCGAGTGCATAAGAAATGAAAGAAACAAGAGCCTTTGTGCAACGAACTTGCACAACAAGTATGCTTTTGAAGTTTGCAACGATACCAATAGCATGGAGTGTCATGATTGTTTCTTCTCTAACCTCATGAAAGGTGATGATGAACCATAATACCTTTTGACATGATATTCACCCTAACCTATGAATCATCTAGGAATGCCTTGATTTTCCCAGGATCATGTCATGACTTTGAAAACTTTGGACAAACCCCTAACTCTAGCTATGAAAATCATGGTTCTAACAACTGGCTCCAATGGGGATGATATCCTCCCTGTGAGGTAGTGAAGAATAGTAGACCAGGTGCCTTATCCATTAATATGTTCCCAAGCCATATACTGTGATCTACAACCTATAATTTGTTTCGCCACCAACTTATTTTGCAACTGAACTACACCCAAATTGAAAATACAAACTAAAAAGTGATGAAAAAAATGCTCGACATGCTGAGATTATTCAAACTTCTACCTACAATAAGCTAATCTCTGAGCTATTTGATTAGGTGAAATCAAAAATCCAGTGCAACCATGCAAGTGTCTTGTCCACGGTTTGAATTCCTTGCGTATCTTTGATCAATATTTAAAGGTAAAACCATGTCAATGGTAACTCATCAGATTCAATATTGACCAAATTTAAAAACTTAGGTCCATTCATTGTTTCCAAACATGCTGCAAAAGGATATTGAAAAGAAATAAAACAGATTTAAGGAGATTGCACAAGAGTGTCATCTTGTATCATCCCTCCAACTAAATTTTTGCTTCCATAAATCTCAAACTAATGGATGTCATGAAAGGGATGAAGATATATATTAAATTTTTGCAATGAAACCCCTGATGGAAAGAAGGACATGGTGGATTTGGAAACAAATCATCATCATCTACATTTTCAGATTCATATTCAACCAATGGCTGCAATTTTGAACTGATAAAACCTTCCATATAACAAGCAATAGGGTCATCGAACACATGAGAAGATTGTTGCAATTTCTTGTGAATTTGTTCCAGTGAATTAGTGTGATTTTTCATCAGTACACCTTCCTCTGCTTCAGTGATGATCTTAAAATTTTCTTTCAACAATTTAAACGAAGAAAAGCATAAAGGTAAAAAATTTCCTTCAGTCGATTCAGTACTTTCTTCATATTCTTCTTTGTAACTATGATATGTAGGCTGTTTGCTCTCATTATACTGATGAAAAGGAACATTTTCTTATAGAGAACATGCATTTGGTTGTTCTAGGAAGTCAACATCATAATCATTATCATATTCATAATATAGAGGAAAATCAACAACATTTGCAATGTCATCTAACAGAAAAAATCTTGGGACATCAACCTGATCTTCAACAAGCTAATTTGTCAATTCATTTTCTTGACTGTCTAAAAATGAATACATAAAACAATAATCCCTATGCTTATCATGGGATGGATCAGAAGGTAAATTATCACCTTATTTTTCAATAAGTGGAATATAATCCTTTGCAAAATCATTAGCATTTAAAACTTCAAGAGAACATATGATATTATTAACCCTCTACTCAAGATTCAAATCAACTATTTTTTGTTCATATTCACTGTCATGTTATTTTGCACCCAACTCCTCATTTGAAATCTCTTTACATGCTTGAATATTGTGTTCAATCTCCCGAGCATCATTAAACATTTGTTGTAAGGACTTGGATCTTATTTCCATCAGAAGGAAAGACAAATATGTATGAAAGGATATTGCATAATGGAGCATGGCAACAACTTCAGTGGGTTGAATTTCTTTAGGAAACTTGCAATAAATATTGGAAAACCTCCTACTGAAAGTAGAAATAGTTACACTGCTCTACCTTTTCATGGCATAGAACTCTGTAAGATGTAGATCCAAATATTTCCTCTTGCCCCAAAATTTCAAAAAGACATTCTTCAATTCCTCCCATGAGTTAATTGTCTCTAGATGCAAGTGTTTAAACCAGTCTTTGGTATCCCCTTTCAAGGATTGAGAGAATTCCCTCATACAAATATCGTCATGATCAATCCCAATTAAATCTATAAAATGTTCAAAATCCTAGATGTATTTTTCAGCTGTGATGGTATTAGGTTCTCCATCAAACACAGGTAGGTACTTATAGTGCTTTGGAGGAAAATTATGAAGGATGTGAGGTAATTTTAAAGGTCTGTATCTCTCCTAAATCTTGGAGGGTGTTGGATCAAGTACATGAGGTCAGATATTAGCCTTGATTTCATGAGGCTCCTCAACTTGGCCATGGTCATCACATGGCTCAGATGGAAGATTTTGATCAAAATGAGTGATACAATGAGATATATGTACAACTTTAAGAGGAGGATATACAAGTGCAAGATTCTCATGATCATCATTTGAATGCAACTAGTAAATAAAAATTTGTTTAGCATGTTCAGGAAATGACAAGAGGTAATTAATAACAAAAAATATTATGTCTTGGAAGAAAATAAACTTTAGGTACTTGTTTTCTCCCATGATGTCCTTTCATACCTCTATCAATGGATCTCGTCCTCCAGTATTGTCTCTGAATCACATTTGAATCTTGTTTGGAGTCACTAGGTGGAAATGTACATCATTCTTGTGTATGACCTCTATCCACCATCAGAAATCAAGTCTAAACCTNTCATGAGGCTCCTCAACTTGGCCATGGTCATCACATGGCTCAGATGGAAGATTTTGATCAAAATGAGTGATACAATGAGATATATGTACAACTTTAAGAGGAGGATATACAAGTGCAAGATTCTCATGATCATCATTTGAATGCAACTAGTAAATAAAAATTTGTTTAGCATGTTTAGGAAATGACAAGAGGTAATTAATAACAAAAAATATTATGTCTTGGAAGAAACTAAACTTTAGGTACTTGTTTTCTCCCATGATGTCCTTTCATACCTCTATCAATGGATCTCGTCCTCCAGTATTGTCTCTGAATCACATTTGAATCTTGTTTGGAGTCACTAGGTGGAAATGTACATCATTCTTGTGTATGACCTCTATCCACCATCAGAAATCAAGTCTAAACCTTGTCGTTTCTCCCAAGGAAAATGCAACTTTCGTTCCTCGACAACAATGCCAAAATGTTAGCACTCAGAAATTTCTTTGGGCTGTATCAAAGAAAACACCGAGGTAACTATTTCAACCAACTTTAGATTGTATTATGGCCTATACAACCAGAGAGGGCTCTCTCAGATGTCTAATGAATGGTAATAACTCAAGCATTTCATCAAAAAAGGCACAGAGGTCAGATTTTGCAGTATGACAATTTTTTTTTTTTTGTTTTAAAATGGTTGGTAGGATGAACAAGGGAAAGGTACCATTGGTGAATGGAGTCAAGGCTTGAATTTCAATTTTTTTACAGTCAACATATGGTTGGTTTCTTTCTGCAGATTCAAGGAAAAATAGGTGCTATGCTCAACAAATAAATGATATGAGATGAGATATGGAAAGGAGAAGAAATCCCACTACATTACAGACATCAATCAGTGGATGAATCTCCAGTGCAACTTTAGAAGAAATGACACAAAGATTAATTCCTAAACAAAGCATCAAATGAAGATATATGTAAA
This sequence comes from Picea sitchensis, assembly GCA_010110895.2. Lineage (NCBI taxonomy): Eukaryota > Viridiplantae > Streptophyta > Pinopsida > Pinales > Pinaceae > Picea > Picea sitchensis. The sequence goes on along the minus strand of SNQJ01S0059247.1, from coordinate 34,533 downwards.
ACTAACCATTAACACATAGAAAGCATCATCAGTGTGAAAGGAGCATAAAAAATAGATGAATTCCTAACACTTACTGTCAGAAAATTCTAGCAGAAAAACATAATCATGGAAATTATATACAAGAAACACATACTGAACATAAACACCGTGATGAATCTCCAATTTCAGAAAGAGGAAATTTTTGCATTAACTTCAAAGAAATAAACAAGTCTTGATCCCCCCAAGGGTCCACCCCCTCTCTACTCTTGTACCATGATATATATATAAGTATAGTTCCTTTCCATCTCACCATTTCAACTTCCAACCCCTTTCCAAAAATAGAAACAGTTACAAACAGAAAATGAAACATTTTAACTGATTTCCTGCTTTTCAGGAGGCGAAATTCTGAAAAATATGCTTCAAAACGCCACTTGTAATTCTCAAAATGTAATATCCGTGTAACATCTGAGAACATATTTTTTAGGTAAGCTCGTTCTAAATAAAAACCTCTCTTGGTTTCTTGAAATTTGTCTCCATATGGTCGGAATACGTGTCGCAAAAGCATGTCTCAGACATGAAATCATGAGAACTGAAAATAAGGCTCAAATATTCTTTCGAATCTTCCAAAATATGAAGCTGTTTTCAAATATGAGAGATATTTTTATTATTTTGTTTTTCCTCGACAAAACCTCTTGGTGATTTTCAAAATTCCTCTCTACTTGGTCAAAAAAGGATCTTGAAGTTGACCACTAAACCAGTCATTTGTGCAGCATGCCCTATATCCTGTGCACAGGAAAGTCCTCTGTGCGGCAACATCCTTTGTGCGACAAAACACTCTACAAAGAAATATACACTGGATGACAAAATCCTATGCGCGATAAAATCCTCTGCACGACAACATCCTCTGCGCAACAAAACTCTCTGCCCGACAAACCCCCATGTACGGAAAAATCCCCTGCACGACAAAACTCTCTACGCGGAAAAATCCCCCGCGCGAAAAAACTCTCTGTGTGGAAAAATCCTCTGCACAAAAAAATCCTCTTCGTGGGTGCGCAACAAATGAAAGAAACAAAATCCTTTGCGCAATGAACTTGCACAACGAGTATGCTTTTGAAGTTTTCAATGATACTAATGACATGGAGTGTCATGATTTTTTCTTCTCTAACCTCATGAAATGTGATGATGAACCATAATACCTTTTGACACGATATTCACCCTAACCTATGACTCATCTAGGAATGCCTTGATTTTCCCAAGCTCATGTCTTGACTTTGAAAACTTTGGACAAACCTCTAACTCTAGCTATGAAAATCATTGTGCTAATAGTTCACATAAATCAAAATCTAGAGAGAAGTGAGACATAAATTCAACCATACCTTTACCATGTATTAGTCAAAGACCCTTCTCTCTGATATGCCTCGGTCTTTGATGCCACAACATAACCTTTTCTCCAGAGACTGTAGGATTTTTTTCTTCTTCTGCTCCAATATCAGGAAAAATGGAACTATTACACCCATTACTAATAGTTCTTCCTTGTATCTTATAAAGATTTCCAATATAAACTCCCTTAAACAACACCATTTCTCCTTCAACCATCCTTCAAGCTTATTTTTCAAATATGTTTTTACCCTTTGGATTGTCCATTTTGCTTACAAAAATCAAATTTCTGGCCAATCCTGGGATGTGTAGAATACTGAAATTTTTTCTAATCCTTCCATATATGAGTCTCAACTTGAATTTTCCTCTTCCTATGATTTTGGCTGTCAATTCATCACCTATGAAAATATTACCTCCATCATACCTTTCATATTCATAGAACCACTCCCTGTGGGGAGTCATATGAAAGGATGAACCTAAGTCAACCAACCATGCCTCATGGTATTTATGTGTGCTTGAAGAATCCAAGTACACATCCTCCTTCTTCCTTGGAGTTATTTTCTTCTGTAGAGGGATCACCTTCAGATCCCTTCACTTTCTCAACGATTTTGGATCTACATTGCTTCTTGAAGTTCCCTTCCTTTCCACATCTCCAACATACCTTTACAAACTTTCCTGGATATTTAGATCTACCCTTGTACTTAGATATCCCACTTGAGGACTTAGATCTATTTCTATCCTAGGAGTGTTCTCTTACAAATAATGCATTTGTGCTTTGTCCTTCCATGTTCTTCTATCTCATCTCCTCCAACAAAAAGGATGAGACCACATCATTGAAACTCAAGGTAGTTGTATTACTACCTATGTCCAAAACCAGACTATCCCACGAGTCTGGTAAAGAGAACAATAAACTAATACACTTATCTTCATCTAAAATTTTAATCGCAATAGTTAATAATTGAATTACCATGGTATTGAATGCATTCAGATGCTCTGTCAGCGAGTCTCCATCTCTCATCCTCATGTTATATATCTTCTTCCATAGGAACAATTTATTTACCATGGACTTAGATTGATAGAATTTCCCTAACTTATTCCATAACTCCTTGGTTGTAGCTTCCCCTGACACATTCAGTAATACTAAATCTAAGAGATACAATCAGATTTTTCTCTTCTCCTTTCGGTCCAAATTTTTCTAGTCATCTGCTGACATTCTTGTAGTTGCAGTACCTAGATCCACCGTGATCGACTGATATTTTTCTACCAACAAATATTCCATATTGAGCTTCCACAAATCAAAACTTTCCCCATTAAATTTCTCGATCTCTACTTTCAAATTGCTTGCCATATATTTTCACTTGAGAAATCATTATCGTAGATCTCCCCCTATAACAAGGATTATCATAGTCACGATCCAAACCCCTGACCACAAATGCATCCCTATGAAGCCAATAATTTATATGATACAAAATTTATATTTTAACCTTGTACAATAATTTACTGCAAACAAATTTTCAATAAAACAATAGAAAATATACAATGGCAACTACACACAATACACATAGTTTTTTCCCCGGGAAACCCAAACCGAAAACCAACATATTCTATATTCATTCACGTCATACATTATTTACAATAAAATATACATATAGGATCCAACTGCATCAAAAAACCTAATCCAATGACTTAGATTAGTCAACAATCCCAATTCCTTAACCAAAAATAGAAAACCTTTGGCAAAAAACCATGTGCCAAAAAACTGCCCAAAAATGGACACGAAAATCGGTAAAAAAACAAATTTAAGGGTGTTTCCCCCCAAACCCCATACATAGGGGCTCCCCCACCCCATTTCAAACCCCCCCGTGACCCCCCGGGAAGGGGGCTCTACACCCCCCTCTTACCCCCCTACGCTCCCACTGCAACGTAGAAACTAGTTCTAGTCTTGCAAATAATATAACACATATCCAACAAGTATCTCTCTAAAGAAACCATATATAATCAGGTATTTGGGAGGTTTACATAGCCATATACGTAAGTAAGTGATGCTCTTTAATCCAAGGATAGTTGATGAGGAATGTGTATAGGCACAATATCTAGAAAACATAGGCCACAAAAAAGGGAAACCAAGTGAATCCAAGCAGATAGAGCATGAGGAAGCTTCCATGGAGGTGAAGAAGAAGTGGGAAGGGGTGAAGGATAAGAAGATGAAAACCACAAAACATCAATCACTATTACAAAATGAGAGATAAGTGACAAAAAAATGACCTAAATCCGCATATAAATGACCACTTTTGATTTGGCGATCACTAGTGGTTAATTTCTAGTATCTTATCACGCGACCAAAAATGTGGTCATATTTAGTTTGGTCATTTATAACTTGTCTTGTGGTCCAAATCTCAGGGATGATTAGATTTATGGATCGTATTGTATTTCACTGGTGTTTGTAGCTTGATGGTTAGTAGATGGAGAGTGGAGCGGAATAAAAACATCCTTGCTACTTTTCACTTCCTGATTGATTTCACTACCTCAAGTGGTGTGGATCAAAACCACCATTGGCCCTCGAAGAAATACAAATATAATCAAATAACTCATTTTATTATTATTTTCAAAGCTTGGAAAGTTGACTCTCCTGCCATTTCTCCCACCTGTTTTGGCTAATAGTCATTTTCAACTGGAATTGCGCTTCGCCAACTCAATCCTGAGTCATTTACTGTAACATTGTAACCACCAGGTACTTCTAAAACATTCTTTGTTATTATGGAATCAAATCGAAATTTGGTTTTTCTGTGTAAAAACTTAGACAAAAAGGAGGAGTCCATAGTTGATAAGGATGGGGGTATTTTTGATCCAATTTTATTTGTCAGTAGTATCTTAGAGTCTAAAAACAAGTTAGTTGCATTAGAAATTGAAAATTATGATGTTCTTAGTAGTGCTAGGGATTCAATTTCGTGTTTTTGTCAAGAAAAAACCTTTCATTTCCTTGAGTTAGTTAGTTGGTGTGCAACTAACTATTCACATACAGAGAGAGTAATTGTTTCTTCTGATGGGTCAAAAATCCTATGTCGATTCAATTCCCATGTCATTAGATATTCATTAGGTTTATTCCATCCCTTTCCCCAAAATTCGGCGTCGTTCAATGAGGTAGAATAGACTAGGGTTTTGTTGAGAATGTAGTTTAGAGACAAAAAATGAGTTTCTTTCCAAAATATTGAAACTTGGTCAATCTATTGAAGGTCTATCATTGCCCTGTGATGTAAATATTTTCCAAGAAAGTGTACAATTGGTATTTTACCTTTTAAGTCAGATTTTGGGCCTTGATAATGATAAGTTTTTCATTGAATTCATGTTAGGGTTTTTTATGAAGTGAAGTCAGTTAGAGTCAATCCCAGTTTGCATTAGTTTTGATGAATTCCTAGCTGAAGTAATCCATGCTTAGCTAGTGAGTTTACACACTCTCAGACATTTCCAGTAACATACGTATCTCTTGAACATGTTCATATACTACTTTCAAATGGATTATCAGTATCTAGATCCAATATTCTTCTCAGACCATTCAGTCATACCGGTTGAGGAAGATAAGATTAATATGATTGATTTCATTAGAAAAATCATGTCAAGGATGTACAAAGTGGTTTTCAATATATAATTTCCAAGGGTTTCATAGGATATGAAAACCAAGCTACATTTCACTCCAGAAAACAAAACAAGAAACTAGTTTTTGTACAATGATTATATAATCATTAGGGTTTATGGTTTCAGTGAAGCACCTTACAGCCTACCAACATTTTTGACTCCTAGAATATTTTCCCTTGAGTTCATTAGACAAATAATTTACTCTGAGACATAACACTTTCTTAAATTCCCCTTCAATATGTGACCTTTTTTCATTAAAGGTAAATCAACTCTACCCATAGTAGAGAAGTTATTGAATGCCATGAATTTCCAAAAAGCAGAGAAGATTAGATATGATCCTCAGCAAATAATATCATAGAGAAGACAAAAGAATAAAAATGCATCATATGAGCATACAATAGTAGAAGGTTTAGATAAAATGGTCCACTTGGAAAATTTTGATCAAGACCAACAAATGGCAGAAATGTTTAATGAAGTTCAGGATTCACAGATTGATACAACCCAAGAAAATCCTCTTACATTGGAAATTCAAACTCTAGGAAAAACTGATAATGTGAACAAAAGATCCATATTAAAGGTAGATGACATGGAAATTGATGAACCATTTTCTAGTAAAAAGAGTAAAATTGAAAGGGAGAAAGTTGTGGTCATCCTGTAAGAAGATGAACCCACAAAATGAGGAAATGTTGGAATTGTTGAAGAGGAACAAATTTTGTCAAATACATAACAGAGAATATTAGAGTCTAACGTTCAAATACAACAATATTTATCTTCAAATGCTCAAAACTCCCAGTTTAAATCTAAGAAAGAGTTGATTACACAATATGCACAAAAAAAAGTGATTATTTGAAGAGGGTCAGAAATTATTTTCAAAAGTAAGGAAACTGTCTCAAAATAAAGTTTCATTGGTTACAGTTAAAGATGCAGACATTAATACCTTGAATATAACAGTTACAAAAGAACACAATTTCACTGAGATGAAAATGAAGGCAGATCAAATTAATGCACCAGATAAGATTCATTTGCGTAAACAAACCAATGAAATGATTTATGGTGACCTCTTACAATCTGCTTTGAATATTGCAAGGATGGAAAGAAAGGTGAAAAACTTGGAAGGGCAACTAAAGAAGGAAAAGGCATCAAATAGAGCATGGCATGTACAGATTAAAAGGATAGAATCAAATATCATGGATATAGTGGCAGATCCTGGCAATATGTAGCCTATTAAAAAAATTCTTGAGGAAAAAGAAAACATAATCCAGGTGATGAAGAAAAAATTAAATATCCCTGGAAATGCGAATGTGAAAACCACAGAACTAACGACCTTAAAACATGAAAAATATTCTCTACAACAATAATTGATGAACTATAAAGAAAAAGTCCTACAATTAGAGAATGAAAAGAAAGAGTGGAAGAAATGAAGAGATGAATTGTTGTTGAGATATGTAACTGCAAGCTCTAGCCATGATAAATATGTATCTACTAAAAATATGGTAAAATCTATGTCCCAAGTTAAGCTAAAGGATGTAGAAATTGAATAACTGAAACAAGAAAATCAAAAACTTAAACCAGAGGCAACTCAAAGAAGTGAAAAGAGTAATCAAATCCAAAAAAAGCACAATTGCTTGCAGGAAAAGGTTGCCAAGTTGAAGTCAAGGATAAAAGGAAAAGTTCCATTACAAGGGGAAAGAATCTTCTTTGGGATTCCTTAGCAGTAAATATCACCAAGTTTAGACATACTTAAATTTTGTTGATGACAATAGTACTGTAACAAGAAAAACCCTTCATAGATGTGTAATTGTAAATGAAACACTACTGAAAAGACCTTTGGAGTGGGATCAAAATGCAATTAATATCCTAAATGCAGTCTCTAATGCATATTTTCAAACTGTTGGAGTCAAATATATGTTTTCATATTTTTCTCTAAGAAAATAATTGGAAAACATAACCATATGAGGAATGTGCGGTCAAAAGAAGAGAAAATAGAACAAAATGTACAAATATTCAAGGATTTATTACACAGTTGTTTAAAAGGGGTTTGCCTTCTTTTTGGAATAACAATGGAAAGTTGGTTTCACAAGAGCAATATAATGTTTTGTTGACCCAGAATCAAATTGATCATTCTAAATTTGAAGACCTAGAAAAAGGGTTAAAAGGAAATACAATTGTGGACAAGTTAACAAATGACTTCAAGATTCTAAGTTAATTCAGGATAATTAAATCAGGTCTTCCTCCTATTTCATATGCATCCTGTATAGAATTAGAGATTCTTATCAAGGAAATGGTTAATTATGATATTCCCTCTGAAAGTCAGTGGAAGGAAGTTGAGAGACTAGGGAGATCAAAGTATAAATTACCAGCTGCTAATCCGTCTTGATGACTCATCCAGGTGGTAAAATATGATTCGAGAGGAAATCAGGTTAAGCATATCTTTTAGTAAAAACAAATGTAAATAAAGATATACATCATTTATGAAGGGATTTTCCAGGTGTATAAATATCTGTCGAGTTTTTGATTTTCTATTGTGTATGTTTATCTTTATCTCAATTTCCCATTTGAATGTATGATATTCCAGTATTTAATTAAAATGAAATGATTCAGAATTCATCTTTTATGCTCTGAGTTCATAGCAGTTAAATAATTCCACTTTTTTCTCTAAAATTAATACAAAATTCATCCATGTTAGATGCTTTGTGTTAATGGAATGTTAATCCTCAAATCCTCAACCATACTATAACGAGTTTAGTAGCTGGAAAATATTTTCTATATTTCTTCTTTCATTGACTAGTTCAACCACCAATTATTGATCACTTTGGTTAATATTTCAGTTTCTTGACTCCATGCCCAATGGTCACTTCCTCAACCCAACCAACCACACTATAAAATCCATCCTTATCTAAAGATTTATCCATTGTGACTAAATTTTATTGAGGGAGCCCCCCTCTGGTTGGAATGCCAGTTTCTAGCCTAAAGATTGGTTTGAAAGGGTTACATTGGCAATTTCCCCTTACATCCAAGAAAATTACCAAGTGATAACAGTAGGCATGACAAAAAAAACATGTATAATAGCAACACAAACAACATTAAATGAAATGAACCAGTTAATAGATGCATTAAAACATGTCCTTATATCTCAGGTCACATGCCCTTAAAGAAAAAAGGTATGAAAACTATGCAAAGTAATTTTAAATGGAATGAAGAGTATGTAAAGTAAGTTTAAATGGTCTGAAGACTATGTAAAGTAAAAAACAAATACAACTAATTCATAAAACATGACCATCTAGATCGACAATTTTATCAAATACCTCTTCGACCACCGAATGAAATTCCTTTCTGTCTCCTTCAAACTTTCACATCCATCAATTGTATCTTCATAGGCAAAGATGATTTTACTTGTGACATTAATGAATAACACAATGAAAACATAATGACTTTTATAATATAGAAATTGTTTTCAATTTTTTAAAAATTTGATATTTTTATTTTTAGGGATGGTTGGTATTTATTTGAAAAACTTTATGTAGTTTGAAGGGTATTTGTTAAATAAAGTAAATCAATTTTAAAATATAAAATATCATAATTACTCTATAAATCCTCGTGGTAACTATGGCGACTGTATATACGAACGATGGTATGAGTTTGATTTATACATATCAGACTTTGCTCATTGCAGTATATCCCCCCTTAGGTTAACCCCTATATGTGCCTCTAGCTTTAGTAAAAGAAGGTAGGTCTTGTATCTGGCTGGATGTGGAATGAATAATGAATAATTTTGAAAAATGACCTATTTTCATTAATTATTCATTCAATTGGGAACCTCAGAAACAAGAAAATGTATTGGTCAGTAAAGGCCTTCCTTTGCCATGTATGTGATCTTACCAGGTTCAAATTAGTAGGACTTGAGTTCAAATTTGTTGATCTTCCATCTCTCTCATTAGGCCTAACTTAGATAAATTTGTTAGATAGGTTTTTCTTAATATATTAGGAAAGATTTATCTATCCATTCTATGTTTCTTGAGAATTTTTAGAGAAATTACTACTACCCATCCAACCAATATGCGAGCTCTTCAAGGCATCTAATTTACTCAAATTAAAGAGAATATGATAAGTTTTCCCTTATCACAACTTAATTTTTCAACTTTGTTGTCTTCATTTTGAAGAAAGAATATAGAAAAAAAATACCTTGAAGTACATAAATTATGGGAAGACTCTCCTGCACCAGACTCCCAGCGACTTCCAACCTCTCCTACACTAGACTCTTAGCGACCGCGACAAACAGTGATCAACAATGACTAATAATGACAACAACCACAACCAACAACAATCAACCTCTCACGCACGAAACTCTTAGCGGTTCAGAAAATGGTGGATTGACTGATTTATGGGAAATATATAAAACCTTTTTTAGTCGAAATATTTTTTCGGACAAAAAAAAATTTCGGCTGAAAAAAATTCTCTAGGAATTTTGGAGACTCAATTCTCACAAAAGTGTTACCCACCTTCATGATTTTACCCTGTGACAAAGACAAGATCACTCGACAATATTTTCAATTTTAAGGAGTCTGAAAATACCTTAACTATGGACTCACAACCTTTTTCTGAGTTTAGTCTCCTTAGCCCGAAAACGTATAAATGTTCCTGAGGAGAACTCTCCTGGCGAGATAAATCTCCTGAGGCGTACATTTTTCCACTATAATCTACAGGATGGAAAAAGGTTTAAACTCATGCAAGTAGATGTTCTTCTGGACCAATTTAACGAGTGGTAAGGAACAAGGTCACTCGACAATCTTTTCAATTTTAGGGTGTCTAAAAAGAGCTTAAGTATTGACTCCGGGGGGGTTCCTTTTCCTCAGTAATCTCCAAGGCCTGAAAAAGGTGATAAACCAAAACCAATGAGAATGTTCCTTTTTTGAATATTTAGTCCCTCAAGCCCGAAAAAGGGTTAAACTTATGCTTGAGAATACCCTTCTAGCGAACCAAAGTTCCCAGAGCATACCTTTATTTGTAAAATTAGTTGTCTGGACCAAAAAAGGGGTAAACTATTGTAGGACAGATGTGCCTTCAAATTTGAGTTTGGCGATCATGAAGGGCAACAAGATTGCTCAACAATATTTTCATTTTTAGAGAGTCTAACAAGGGCTTAAAGAAGACACAAGGGGGGTAATTTTCTCAGTTAATCCAAACAAGATAAAAAAGAATAAATCCAATATCGTCGGATGTTTCTTTCGAATTTTAAAGTGATCTTGAAAGAAAACAAAGCATGCTCATTTGGGAGTCCCAAGGGTAAGGCCGAGAATGATGGTGCATCTGACAAATGAGGATTTATATTGTAATCATGACAAGACTAACAAGGACTCCCGAGCCTATAGTCATTACTAACAGCATGGACACCAAAATGAAACAAGGAACTATCTAGGGAATCCATGTAAAGGTAGGCTACACCACCTAATTACAAAACTTCTAGAGAAACAATGAAGGTTTTGTGTTTCACTTCGGTGGGGTCAATCCTATGTCAAAGAAGAAAATACAATGAGATGAAGAAAGTGGAGATGAAATCCTAACTTATATGAAAAATTTGGAAAAAATGACTTTTACCAAAGGATACTAAAAAGTGACCCATCCCCAAAAATTACCAAACCAAAAGGAAAAGAGTACTAGAACATCCAATAAGAAACTCAGAAATGAAATCAAGTGATCATCAAGACAGGAAAAATGACAAAGGGGGTAAAAATGTAAAAAAAGGGCCAAAAAAGTCTATAGATAGAAACTAACAGCTCATTTTTACCATCGCAATTCAAAAATTAACCAAAAGTTGAAAAAAAACCCTTTGCTAAAAGAGTTGATTCTGGGAGCTTTAGTGGACAAAACGAGCTTCTACTTGGACCAAGTAAGTACAAATCCATCCCTCTTGCATTTCCATACTTCATTCATGCTTTTTTTTTTAGGGGGCGTGCTCTCCTAAAAAGAGCAACCATGCGTGTATGTGGGATGTCCAAGGACAAACTGTGTGTGTACTCGGGCATAAAACAATTTTCCCATGTACATATTCGTATGTGGCCAATATAGCCTACATACACCTTTGCAAGCTTGGAAAAAATAAAAATATAAGTACTAAATTCCTCCATTTTTCCATGAAACAGGATGTATGTCCACTGGAGGGAGAGAGAGCATGAGGACATCAACATTTTTGTCGAATAGGACCCTACAACCATCGTTTCACTAAAGAAGTGTGGGCTATGGAATTTTTTCCACTATCTTTTTATGAGGGCACAACCTATATTGCTCAATGATATTGTGGAGTATTGGCACCCGGATGCAGAGGCATTCATGCTAGAGGGTCAATCACTGACCCCCGTGACAGAGGACATTTACTTCTTGATTGGCCTCTCAAGGAGAGGGGAGCCAGTCAATTTGAGGACATTTCTCCCCTGGGCCTTTAAACATCAAGGATTATATCCGGATGTATTGTGAGTATGGCACTAAGAAGGTAGGTTCTCAGGTGTCGATTCACAATATCACTAGTTTTTCTTTGTGAGTGATCTTACTGTTGATTGGGTGGATTACTGGATACACAACCCTACATTAGGCCTCCCGGGAACACATGCATTGTGCCATTGAGAGGACATGCGAAAGTGGATCCCATAGTCTGGAGACTTGGAACTCCAGAGGATTCAAGGCATAAGAAATTGAGGTCGAGGACTTTTGAAAGCCTGAAGGCCAGAGTCCATCTCGACCATTGATCATAGAGGATGTGTGGTGCTAGATCCCAAGGTCCGGAGACTTGGAACTCTATAGGAATTGAGTTGCAGGTTACTTGAGTCGAGAACTCCTAGAGGGCCACAGTTAATCTCGACTGTTGATCATTAGAGGATATGTGGATAAATTCCATATTAGTAACAGGCGAGATCATGACCGTCAGATCCACGCAGAATATATCAATTGATGGGAATGATTGAGAAAATCCAAAGGGAAATTAATGGGGGGATATTTCACATTTTGAAATCAACCGGGATCGTAGATCTCCATCAGGAGGAAGATCAATGGTCGACATTGATTTCCGCTCCGTCGCACATATTTCCATTGCAGAAGTCTGGGTTGTTGTTAAACCACGAGCATGTTCGAGTTCCATAATAGACCAGGACCGGTGATCTTAAAGTGATTGACAAATCAACGGTTTTTCCAGTTCCAGGGAATTGGAAGTTTGGAGTTGATATAACCCTCAAATTTTCAGAGCCTCGAAGTACCAAAACTCAAAATAAGCACCTATTTGTTAGCGTTGGGTCACACCTTATGGACACATGAGATTGGAGGCCAAATAAAAGGGGCTAAATGCCCATTTTTTTTTTTTTTAAGAACAAAAAAGGGATTAAAGAATAAGCTCGTGAGGTTCTTGATTGTTCAGACCTACACCTAACAGAGTAATAAGGCCTATAAACCTGAAGAGAGGATCAAACACGGATCCAAGAGACAATTTGGCTCTGATATGAAATAATCCATTGATAGGGATTGCATCACTGAAAACACAAATTGTTCAAGTATCCATAATTTCCTACTCAAACCTCATAATTGAGCATGGAAGAAGGAATTGGAAAGGTCTTGAATAGTATAAGATAATTGTTCACCCAATAATTGGATCTAAACTTTCAATTTATCAGAAAATCGGTAAAATGAAGTATGATATATATTATTGAACCAGAATGGTTCAAGTTTTTATGAAATTGTTGAGACAGTTAGCCTGACAAAGTTCTGTTGGCTGCACATTTTGCAGAATTGACAACAAATTGATCAATTCAGATCACCATAGTGGATAAAGAGATGGATGATACATAGGGGTCTTACAGTCAAGAAGATGAAATCAGAGGGATGAATATGCAGTTGGGTATGGAAGGAACCAAATCCAATGGACATGGAGAAGGAAAGGATGATAACATGAATATGGTAGAGACCATTAGAAATTTGCAGAAAGATGTCCAGAGTCACAAAGATGATAATGAAAGGCTTATGAAAGCCAAAGAGTAGTAGGAGGACTTAAAAATGAAATTAATATAGAGCTTGGACATAATTGAAAATAAATTGGATAAGGAGAGTGGCTCCAACAAATCCAGAAGCCATAGGTCCTCTCATGAGAAAATAAGACCAAGGAGTGGTAGCAGACATCACCATCACTCCCAAGGACATTCCAATAGGAGAGAACATAAAAAATCAATTCATATCCTATCAGGAAGCATCATAATATGTTTGGGGTGGATGAACTGTGAGGAGAAATGAACAAAATCAAACCTTCTACTTTTGATGGAGAGAACAATAAGGATAAATATGTTGAGACATGGCTGCTAGCCATGAAAAAATATTTCCAAGTGCATAATTATTCTTCTCATGTGGAAGGAAGAATTGTTATTTATCAACTGAAAGAAAAGGCATCCATGTTGTGGGAACATCTTGTGCAGGTGCAACACATTAAAGATAAAAATGTGACTTGGAAGGAATTCAAGAAGCATTTTGAGAAGAAATACTTAACCAAGACGTATTATGACAAAAAGATGAAAGAGTTCTTTGAACTCAAACTGGGAAGCTTGACCATTGATGAGTATGAAAGGAAATATTTAGAACTGTTGAAGTATGTCTCCTTCATCAAGGATGAGATAGTTAATATCCAGAGGTACCAAAGTGGGTTTCCATCTTTCATCACTGATAAAATTCAGTATGATGATCCTAAAACCTTGGAGGAAACCATAAGGCAAGCTAGGTGCTTATATGATAAAAAAAAAAAAAAATCCTACTTTTGAGAAGACTTGGGAGGACAAGAAGAAGTTTAAGAGGGAACAAAGGAAGAAGAGGAACAAGCCACCCTTCTTCAGAAACAGTTCTCGGGAACAAAAAACCCCTAGAGAGCCCAGAGTCACTAAGACTGGGGGACAAAAGCCAATGCAAACACCCACTCGATGTTGGGGTTGTAAAGGAGATCATATGTATAGATATTTTCCACACAAAAGTGATAAAGCGAGATTTTTCCACAATGTACAACAAGCTGAAACAATGGAGGACATGGGTAGAAGTGTTCCAAGGATCTATGTAGCCCTGGAAAACAAGAAATAAGAACTTCAATCACACATGATTGAAGGGGAAGGTATTATCAATAACCATGCATTTACTATTTTAATAAATTTAGGAGCCATTCATAGATATAGATATCCTAAGGTAGTGGAAATATTTTAATTACCAAGAAACAAGCATGGGAAATATTGGTTGGTGCATCTCGCTACAAGAGCTAAGAGAAAATTTGTTGAGCTGGTTAAATCATGTCTAGTGGACATGAATGGGCTAGGTACCAGGGCATATTTGAACATCCTACCCTTGGGATCATATGAATATCTAGTTGGTATGGATTGGTTGGACCAACACCATGTTGTCTTAGACTGTCATCACAAGGAATTTACTTTCTTGAATAAGGAAGAGAACCCAAGAACAGTCCAAGGAATTCCTAGGGAAGTTATTGTCTGAGATATCTTAGCAATGCAGTTGAAGAAGTGTTACAGGAAGGGATTCCAAATAATCACGGCTCATATGGAGGAAGAACCTAAGAATAAGGTGTTAAATATTGAGGATTTTACGGTCCTGGAATATTTTTAGGATGTGTTTAAGGAGTTACCAGGACTACCCCAAGAGAGAGATATTGATTTCTATATAAACTTAATGCCTTGAGAAGCTCTAGTATCGAAGACTCCCTACCATATTAGTACACCAGAGCTGAAGGAGCTACAAATGCAACTTGAAGAGATTCTGAATAAGGGGTATATACACCCAAGTTTGTCACCTTGGAGTGCCCCAGTTTTATTTTTGAAGAATAAATATGGGACATTGATATTGTGCATTGACTTCAGACAATTAAACAAAGTAACTATAAAGAAAAAGTATCATTTTCCAAGAATTGATTATCTCTTTGATCAGTTAAAGGATGCAAGGATATTTTCAAATATTGATCTGAGGTCAGGTTACCATCAAGTAAGGATTAGAGATTAATACATAAGCAAGACTACCTTCAGAACAAGCTATAGTCATTATGAGTTCACAATGGTTCCATTTGGGTTATCAAATGTACCAGATGTTTTCATGTTCTTAATGAATGGTGTTTTTCGGGAATACTTAGCCAAGTTTCTCATTGTTTTTTTGGATGAAATTCTTGTATATTCCAAGTTAGAAGAAGAGCATGAGCATCAGTTGAGGATTGTGTTACAAGTGTTAAGAGAGAACCAATTGTATGCCAAATTGAACAAGTGCTCATTTTATCAGAACCTAATTCACTATTTGGGGCATATCATATCCGAGAAAGGGATAGCAGTGGACCCTGAAAATATTGAAGATATTAAAGGATGAAAAACACTTAAGAATGTCACAGAATTCAGATCATTCATAGGTGTCACTGGCTACTATAGAATATTCATTGTTGGGTTCTCAAGGATTTCTCACCTGATCACTTCCTTGAAAAGAAAGGGTGTGAAGTTTCAATGGACAACAAAATGTGAAAAGTGCTTCTAGCAATTGAAGCAGTTGTTAACCAGTGCTCCAATTCTGAGAATTGTAGATCTGAATGAAGATTTTGTGGTTTGCAGAGATGCATGCAAAGAAGGACTTGGTTGAGTCCTTAGTCAGAAAGATTTGTAGTATGTTGTGAATCCAAAAAATTGAAATAGCATGAAAGGATCTATGCCACTCATGATTTTGAGTTGGCAGAAATAGTACATGCCTTGAAGAAATGGAGGCACTACCTCATGGGAAAAAGGTTTGAGTTGAGGATAGGCCATAATGATCTAAAATATTTATTTGATCTGCCAACTTTAAATGCTAGGCAGAGAAAATGGTTAGAATTCCTCTATCAGTATGACTTTGATATCAAGCACATCAAAATAAAAGAGAACAAAGTGGCTAATGCACTTAATAGGAGAGTGCATGAACCTAATTCTACAAAAATTATCATGTATAAAAATGATCTTAAAGGAAGAATTTCTAAGGATGCAAAAGCAGATTTGCAGTACATGGAGTTAGTAACAAAATTGTAGCAAGTTAAAATGCGGCAAAAGGTTGAAGATTATAAATTGGGAATTAGTGAAATGCTCCTATAAAGGAACATAATATATGTACCAAATTATCATGAATTGAAGAGTACGATATTGAAATAGATGCATAATGTACCTTATGTTGGACACCCAGGATATCAGAAAACCATTGCCGGTGTCAAGAGCCAATACTATCGACCATGCATGAAGAAGGAAATTGTTGAGTACATTGCTAAATGTCTGGAGTGTCAGAAGGGCAAGGCTGAGCATAGACACCCAGTTGGGTTTTGGTAGCCATTTCCAATTCCTAAGTGGAAGTGGGAAGTGGTGAAAATGGATTTCATCACCAAATTTCCCAAAACAAGCAAGCAACATGATTCTATCATGGTGGTGGTGCACAAGCTTACTAAAGTTTTCCATTTCATTCCAATGAATAGTACTCACAAGGAAACCAATGTTGTTGATATTTATGAGGGAAGTAGCACACTTTCATGGAATACCCAAGGAAATTGTGTCTCATAGAGACCCAAAGGTTGCACGAAATTGCAAGTAGTCAGTGCCCCCCGGTGTATCGTGAAAAGAGACTAATCGCCTCTCGTGGATCCTTGAAATATGGCGATGGTGAGTTTACCAATCACCTATAGGTTTTGCTAATGACAACCATACTACCAACAAATGGTATTAGAGCTAGAGGTCACGAGTTTGATACACACTCGACTCGCGCTGAGGGGGAGATTGTTGCACGAAATTGCAGGTAGTCAGCGCTCCTCGGTGTATTGTGAAAAGGGACTAATCACCTCTCGTGGATGATTGAGATCTGGCGGTGGTGAGTTCACTAATCACCTGCGGGTTTTGGTCTAACAAAATCCATACTACCAACAAAGTTCACCTCAAAGTTCTAGAAGGGATTATTCAAAGGGTTCAAAACAAATATGAACTTCAACAAAACTTATCATCCTGAGTCTAGTGGGAAAATAGAAAGGGTGAACCAAGTGATAGAGGATATGCTAAAAATGTATGTGATTGAAAAACCATCAAAGTGGGAGGATTATATACACTTGGTAGAATTTGGCTACAACAATGGGTATCAGGCATCTCTGAATATGAGCCCATTTCAGGCACTTTATGGAAGAAAGTGCAAACACCAATAAGCTGGGACAACCCAACTTATAGAGCAGTAGTTGGGCCCAAGTTTCTCAAGGAAATGGAAGAGAAGATGTCAAATATTAAGCAGAATTTAAAGGTTGTTGAAGACAAGAAGAAAAGCTATGCTGATAAGGGCATAATTCATAGATAATTTTGTATTGGAGATCATGTGTTTCTGAAAGTGAAGGCTAATAGAAGTTCCCTGAAGTTGGGAAACTGTTCCAAATTGGCATCTTGTTACTCTGGGCCATTTCAAATCCTAGAAAGGATCGGGCATGTAGCTTATATGATTGCATTACCTACATCTATGGCCATTCATAATGCATTCTATGTATCATTGCTTAAAACATATATACATGATGATAATCATGTTATTGATTGGAATGTGATTCAGGTGGAGCAAGAAGACACTTTTCAAGTGTATCCGATATGCATTCTAGACCATAAAATAAAGCAACTCTGGAATCGAGCCATCGATCTTGTAAATTTCCAATGGACCTGGTACGATCCTGAGGACCTGGTACGATCGATCGAGCATGCAGCTTATATGATTGCATTACCTACATCTATGACCATTCATAATGCATTCCATGTATCATTGCTTAAAACATATATACATGATGATAATCATGTTATTTATTGGTATGTGATTCAGGTGGAGCAAGAAGACACTTTTCAAGTGTATCCGATATGCATTCTAGACTATAAAATAAAGAAACACTGGAATCGAGCCATCGATCTTGTAAATTTCCAATGGACTTGGTACGATCCTGAGGATGCCACTTGGGAGCACGAAGAGATCATGCGGGCAGAATACCCGCATATTTTTGAATATTTTTTAAAATCTTGTTGTAATGTGTAAATACGATGCATTGAGGACAATGCATAAATAAGGGGAGGGGATTGTAATACCCCAAGGTCAAGCCCCTACTGAATTGTAATTGTGTTTATAGGCTGGTGAGCCAAGTGTTTATAAACTAAGAGGCTTATGTGTTTATTAGGCCGAAGATCTTGGATCGCTTAAGGCCAGTGAGCCTTTTTTTGTATATGTAAATACTCACATCATTAATATAATTACATCTCTATGTGTAGACTGACCACGAAGAAAGAGTTATGGGGGACCAAGCTCCACTGGGAAGGGAAAGGGATGAGGGCTAAGAGGCTAGGAAAAAAGACTAAGCTTGAGGGATTTATCCCCAAGGTAATATTATAGTATATTGTTGGCATAGGGGTAGACCCAGGGTTCAACGCTACAACAATGCACCAACAAAACCCTAACTACCGGCCCTTTCGACAACACCTGCGAAGTAGATGAAGTCTCACTCGAGGTAGAGGAAGGGGTGGTTGCAGGAATCTGGTGTCTACAACCTTATATGGGGCACATATATGTTATTGAAATACTTAACAGAGAACTTAGCACCAATATTTCATCAATATTTAACCACTATCTACTGCACAGATGAAACAAAGCATCACATCATTCACTCAGATCTGATGTATCTAAGCACTTTATCATAAAGAGGTAGATTAAATCTAGCAGATTCAAGCACTAATCATATTCACATAGGTTAGATCTACATCCATATACATCATTAGCACAAAGCATAAGCAAATATATCTATCTATATCAAAGCACTTAGCAAATAAAGACATAAACACATCAAGACATCGCAGAAAGAATAATAACACAGTATTTACGTGGTTCACCCTCACCCTAGGGCTACGTCCACCAAATCCTCTTCTTATTTATTATCTTTGTCAAGATTCTTACAGGAACATAACATCCAAATCCTACTACATAGAAGATAGGAGATCTGTGCACACTTCACCAAATCTTCCTTCTTCGAGCTAGGGTAAAGCACCAAGACTTATTACAATTACTTTCACGTAGCTCTGCAAGTTTCACACAGTATGCAATATCACGCAGATATGTATCTCTATCCCCTTCCTTACATTGCCTAGACATCTATTTATACATTACAAAATAGGACTAAACATGGGTAAACCCATGTGCCGACATCCCATACCCATTACATAATTCCAATTCCCAAAAAGGACCCAAGAAGGGGCCAAGATCCCACGATCTCTACTTCATATTACGCTCCATCTTCGATAGGCTGTCGAAGTCCAAAAACAGGTCAAACTTGACCAAGGATCTCCGAAAACTTGGTCAAGAGCTAACAGGCCCCCAAAACTTACTTGTGACTCGTCCCGAGTTACTCTGATCTGGGTAGTTCTGCCTCAAAATATTTGAGTGTGGCTCGAGCTTCTTGGACTTTTTGTTGTGCCACAACCTCCTATTCAATGAAATCTTGGATGACTGCATCATTGATAGGTCCTTCTAGGTGTTGTTCAACTATAGCGACAACCTGCTCTAGTTCTTCTCCTCTGCCTTCAACCTCTGTGAACAATTGGTAATCCTTGTCTTGTACAGGTTGGAGCCTCTGAGTTACTTCCATAACTATGCTCTGGATAGTGCAAATTTCTTGTTGGGTGGTGAGTTTCTCTTGGGATCGCTTCAATATTTCCACAACTGACAGGGGCTTCATCTGTGCCTGTATATTTTTGGCTTGATACTTCACCTCTTGGAGCTGCAACTCCAGTGTCTTTAGTTTTGGATTCTCAGTGAGTTGATCATAGGTTTGGGCACTGCGGTCGATGCGTTTCTTTCATTGCATAGCAAGGGATTTTATTCACTCAACTGCGCTTCGAGTAATTGCTTCTCTTTGATCCCTTACATCCTGTGGAGTCTTGGTCATTGCATGGAGCTCTAATTCTGCTATGTGTTGTTGTAACTACTAGATAGCTTCTGCGAGCTTCTCCACTTGCTGCGTGACTTGATCCTCTTCCTTTATTTCTATGACTTTCACAGAGCGAAGTCTCTATTGATTGCTTCTTTCACTTTGAGTTGCTCTGCGAGCAATTGTTCTTTTCCTTGCTGCATCTGTGCTTTTTCTTCATCGAAATTCACTTGGAGAGAAATATTTTCATGTTCTGTAGTTTGACGTTGTTCTATAAGTACTCCTTGCACTTGCATCAAATCCTGAGTGGCTTGTTTTGTTTCCTCTTGTGCTCGACAAAGGCGAGCTTCGATTGTATCAACTAATCAGTGGAGTTGGGTTGGCTCATCTCCCAACTTTGGTAGTCACTGATATTTAGTGTTGCGATCTTATCCTGGTCTGTTTGAACTACGTGTATCCCCTTCAGGAGGTACACATTAATTATGGTGTACTCAAAATCGCGTGGTACACTATCACAATTCATTGCGTCAGCCAGAGGCGGAATGTAATCGGGCAATATGGTTGGAATCCATTTTGCATTTGCGAGGTCATCTTTATGATTGGTTCTCGTTTTTGCTGATGGATGGGATGGTCCAGCTCCACGAGTAGTCGACGAAGAGGCTTGCACTGTTCTCGTTGATGAATATTGTACACCTGCAGACATCGACATGACTCTTTCAGTCATGAGGGCGATTAGAACTTCTTCAACAACTTTCTCTACAGCGTTGAACTCGTCAGACATACACGCTCGGGGTTAAAAATGTCAGGTTTGGGGAGTAACTTAGACACTACAATGGGATAGAGGGAAATGGTGCAATGATCACTATGTAATCTCAACGGGTCTGTGGGCTCAGATTCACGGTTAGCAAAAGTGTTCTCGGTGCATGGAGTGGTGGGATAAATAGATAACTTGGTAACGAATCTCTTGCAATGGGAGAGAAGCCTTCATTAACTCTGTTCTGTCCATTATGGCATGGTCCAATGGTCTAGTGGCGAACCATAAATTATTTTCTGCCCATCTGGTTGGTCGACTAAACAGTTATATTGTTCCCAACAGTTATAATGCTTCGCCATGGTGAAGTGTCATGTGACGCTGTTCTCATATTCCGACGAAGCTCCAATTTTGCAAATTTTCCTTCTGCAAAGTTCCCTCTGGAACCTTCTATAACTTTTCGATCTTAGCTATCTTCTTACTTAGATTCCTAACATACTTCCCAGTGAGCTTCGTCTCAGTATGCCTTTTTCCATTATGATTCTTATCTTCTTTTGGCATAATTACTTTGCGCTGTTGAGATTCTTTCCTACAATTCGAGGGTGATACTTCTTCTTTATATGGAATAGGTACTTCAATCTTTTGAGGGTCTTCTAGTGTTCTTGCAACTTCGACATCCAGGTCTCTCACATTAAATAGCTTTGATCTCTTCTCCTGTTATTCAATCAAGTATGCGATCCTTCTTGTCATGAAATATTTTAACTCTTGTTTCTTCGGCTCTAACACTTCTTCTTGTTCTTTCCTTTTGGCCCGATCTTTTTCAATCCAAAATTTTCCGAGAAACATAGTAAATGGAGCATTGTCCTCAATAAATTTAACAACTTCGATTTCCTCCTCTGTCGAAGTTCCATTATCATTCATAGGTATCTGGGTGAGCTTTCCACATAGGTTTATCATCTTTCCTCTAAATAACCCTATTCCTCCCAATGAGGTAATCATAGTAGGATTTCCTAAAATTTCCCAAGTTCTTTATGTCATGATATTCACCTGTGTTTCCTCATATAGAACACAATCAATGTAGAATTCTCCTATTCTTGCTTCAAGGAATTCTTTTTCTTTGAGGATCTTTGATAAACTAATATGTCGATGATCATTCCGGGTTTCTTTGATATGTAGCAATACTTTCTTTGATTCTTTCTAAGGTTCTACCATTTCTGGATCTGTCTTAGGGTTTTCTTATATCATGTTCATTCCTTCAAGCTTATCAATCATTCTAGGGAAATCCAATACTTCATGGTCCATAGATTTGCAACAAAGACAACTAGGTTTTCTCCCAGGGCATTCCTTAGCAAGATGTCCCAGTTTTCTACAACTGTAACAGAGAGTTAATCATCTCTTTCTTTTAAATGATCCCCAACCTTTCTTGTACTGCGTGCTAGGATCATGGTAGCTAACCTGCAAAAATTTCTTGCTAGGATCCTGCATCTAGCTGTTAGTCCAAACATTCTTTCTATGCATAGGTATAACATATATTTCACTATTCTTATCAAATCTACTCATATCAAACCTTTTTTTATCCATTTGTGCCTTAGTTTTCAAGCTAGGACAGACTCTGTCAAACATACCAAGATCCATATTGTTGAAACAAAAATTTCCACTTATCTTACTTCTACAAAGCACAAAGCTTCCAGATCTAGAACTTTTCACTATTCTTACCTTTATCAGAGCACAAAGCTTACAGATCTTACCTCTTTTCTTCATATCTGACCTCTTTTCTTTAGATTGGGATTCTTTCTTTATATCCTTATAAATCAAATAGAAAACTGCTCACTAGAGCGACAGATCTATGCACAAAGATTTCATAGTTTCAGTTCAGATCTTTTCACAAAGCTTCTTCTTCCTCAGTTCCCAACAATCACAATTTTAGGTCCCGACAACGGAACCATTTGTTGGCACAGGGGCAGACCCAGGGTTCAATGCTACAACAACACACCAAAAAAACCCTAACTACCGGCCCTTTCAGCAACACCTGTGAAGCAGATGAAGTCTCACCCGAGGTAGAGGTAGGGGTGGTTGTAGGACTCAGGTGTCTGCAACCTTAGTTGGGACACAAATTTGTGATTGTAATACTTAACAGAGCACTTAGCACGAATAGTTCATCAATATTTAACCACTATCTATTGCGCAAATGAAACAAAGCATCACATCATTCACTCAGATCTGATGTATCTAAGCACTTTATCATAAAGAGGTAGATTAAATCTAGCAGATTCAAGAACTAAGCATATTCACATAGGTCAGATCTACATCCATATACATCATTAGAACAAAGCATAAGCATATCTATCTATCTCTATCAAAGCACTTAGAAAATAAAGACATAAACACATCAAGGCATCGCACAAAGAATAATAACACAGTATTTACGTGGTTCACCCCCACCCCGGGGCTACGTCCACCAACTCTTAGTCTTATTTATTATCTTTGTCAAGCTTCTTACAGGCACATAGAATCAAAGTCCTACTCCTCAGAAGACAGTAGATATGCGTGCACTCCACGAGATCCTCCTTCTTTGAGCTAGGTTAAAGCACCAAGGCTTCTTACAATTACTTGGATGTAGCTCTACAAGTTTCACATAGTATGCATAAAGCATCTACAATCTATACACAACAATTAGCCCAATATCACACAGATATGTATCACTATCCCCTTCCTTACATTACCTAGACATCTATTTATACATTACAAAATAGGCCTAAACATGGGTAAACCCATGGGCCGGCATCCCATACTTGTTACATAATCCCAATTCCCAAAAAGGACCCAACAAGTGGTTGAGATCGTGCGATCTCTGATTCATGTTGTGCTCCGTCTTGGGCTTCATGAATCCATTCACTTCCTCCATCGTTTACCTCTGCAACATTCATGCAATCTTAGAAACCTGGAAACCCCATGAAGCTAACCCATTTTTATCCAGTGAAGAACATAACGACTGCGCAGTGCCTGAGCCATATCGCACTCTAGCCATTTTTTTGCTGCTTCCCATGTTTTTATATGGAATGGTGTGGCTTGCTATCATTACCATAGCCATACCTGATTTTCCTGCTGTGATTACCCTGAATGGATTGGTCTAGGAGCTAAACTAAAGAAGAAAGTTTTAAGGGATCTTCTAATCTTGTGCTCATTGCCAAAAGGTTGGAACGTCTTGGTCATGGCTATAAGTAACTCTGTCTCTGGCTCAAACACTTTAAAATTTGATGATGTTGTTGGTGTTCTCCATAGTGAGGAAATGCGCTAGAAAAGCACATGTGAGACATCAGGTAATGTGTTGAACATGGAGAACATGAGAAGACAAAAGGATAGAGGAAAGGGATCAAGACACCATGGGAATTCTAGGAAGGGTAGATCCAAATAAATACTCGAAAATATAGAGTGATGGAATTTTGGAAAGAAAGGACATCTGAAGAAAGACTACAGAGCTCCAAAGAAACAAAGAGATGGACAACAGGAGAAAAATAAGGAAGCAAATGTAACAGGTGATGTGTTACAAGATGCTTTGATTCTTTTTGTAGATAATATTTCTGAGTCTTTGGTAATATATTCAACAGTTTCATTTCATTCCACACCCCATATGAAACATTTTTTAGATTATGTTCCAGGTGATTTTGGACAGGTTTATTTGGGTGATGATGCACCATGTAAAATTTTTGGAATGGGAAAGGTAAAAATAAAGCAAAGGAATGGAAACCAAGGGTTGTTGAAAGAGGTAAGACATGTTCTAGATCTAAGGAAAAATCTAATTTCAACAGGGTAGTTGGAAAGTGAAGGTTGTATATCTATATTTACAAATAAGGAATGCAAGGTCACCAAAGGATCACTAGTGATAGAAAAAGGAGAGAGGATAGGTACATTGTATTTATCTACTAGTAATATTGATGCTTCTATCTCGTTAGATTATATAGGAGTGGATACAACATTGTGGAATCATAGGCTAAGACACATGAGTGAGAAGGGGATTCAGATACTTCGCAAAATAATTTGTTTTCTAGATCTTAAACAAATTGATTTGGATTTATGTAAGCATTGTGTTTATGGAAAATAGAAGAGAGTCAAATTTCTCATAGTCGAAAAAGAAAAGAAGAGTGAAAGGTTAGAGCTTGTGCATAAAAATGTATGGGGGGTGTCTCATGTATCATATCTTGGTGGATCTCGTTATTATGTTACTTTTATTGATTATGAAACTAGAAAAACTTGGGTTTATTACATTCGACAAAAATATCATGTTTTTTATACTTTTAAGAAATGGAAATCTTTGGTTGAGAATGAGACAGGAAAAGGTTGAAGTTTCTTAGATCAGACAATGGAGGTGAATATTTCAGCAAGRATTTTTATTATTTTTGTTCATACCATGTGACTCATAGAGAGAATACAGTTCCAAGAACACCACAAGAAAATGGTGTGTCAGAAAGGATGAACAGGACAACCATGGAGCATGCAAGTAGTATGAGATTGCATGTGGGATTTACCTTATAGTTTTGGGAATATGTTGTAGATATTGTTGTTTACTTAATAAACATAAGACCTTCAAGGTCTTTGGATGGTTTAATTCCATAGGAGGCTTGGACAGGTAAAAAGGTAAACTATGATTTTTTGAAGACTTTCGTTTGTGAAGCATTTGTCCATATTGATAAAGAAAATAGAACAAAGCTTGAGGTAAAATCCAAGAAGTGTACCTTTATTGGATATGGTGTTAATGATTTTGGTTATTGCTTATGGGATTATGAAAATCACAGAATCATTAGGAGCAGAAATGTCATATTCAATGAGAAGGTGATGTACAAAGATCGGTTGCAGGGAAAGAAACATGAAAAAGAAAAACCAAAATACACAGTGCTTGATGAGATCACTGAAAAAGAAATTCCAAAGGTACTAGAAAATCAAAATGTAAAAAAATAGGAGAAGAAGGTACCTCAAACTCCTACAAGTGTTGTTATAAGATCTACCAGGTTAAATAAACCCCTAGAACGATACTCTCCTTCATTGTATTATTTATTGTTGATTGAATCTCGTGAACTAGAATGTTATGAAGTGGCAATGCAGGTAGACACTAAAAATAAGTGGGAGTAAGGATGAAAGAAGAAATGGATTCCTTGGTAAATAACCAGACTTGGGACTTGGTTCAGTTGCCTACAGGAAAAAAATCATTGCAGAATAAATCGGTTTACAAGTTGAAGGAAGAAGATGGAGAAAAAAAGTGGTACAAGGCTAGAGTTGTTGTAAAGAGATTTTCACAAAAGAAAGGTATATATTTTGATGAAATATTTTTTCATGTTGTTAAAATGACTTCAATTAGGACTATTTTAACTCTTGTGGCAGTAGAATGTTTACATCTTGAATAGTTAGATGTAAAAACAACTTTTCTCCATGGAGATTTGGAGGAAGAGATTTATATGCAGCAGCCATAGGGGTATGAGGTCAAGGGGAAGGGAAATTTGGTGCGAAGGTTAAAGAAGAGCTTGTATGTCCAAAATCAAGCTCCATGGAAATGGTATTTGAAGTTTGAAAAGTTTATGACAGAACAAGGTTATAGTAGATGTGATTTTTATCATTGTGTTTATTTTAAAAAGATAGAAAATGGAAGCTATATTATTTTTCTATTGTATTAAGATGGCATGCTTGTTGCAAGGTCTAATATGATGGATATAAATGTCCTCAATAAGAAATTATCTAATTCATTTGTGATGAAGGATTTGGGTGCTGCAAATAAAATCATTGGTATGAGAATAACAAGAGACGAGAAAAATTGCAAATTGACATTGTCTCAAGGTGAATACATAGAGAAGGTGTTGAAGAGGTTTAGAATGCATAATGAAAAACCATTAGTACACCATTGGCCATCCATTTTAAATTAACCAAGGAAATGTGTCCCAAGACATAGGAGGAGATAGAATACATGTCCAGTGTCCCTTATTCATCAGCAGATGGAAGCTTGATGTATGCGATGGTTTGCACAAGACCATATACTGCACATGCAGTGGGAGTTGTGAGCAGGTACATGAAAAATCCAGGTAGAGAACATTGGGAAGAAATAAAGTGGATTCTCAGGTATTTGAGAGGTACTTATACTCATGCATTATGCTTTTTAGGTTCATACATTGTTATATAGGGATATGTTGATTCAGATATGGGAGGTGATAAAGATAGCAGGAGGAGCACCACATGGTATGCCTTTACTGTAGGTGGAACAAAAATAAGTTGGATTTTGAAACTGAAAATTTTTGTTTCACTTTCAACAACAAAAGTAGAGTATGTTGTTGCTACAGAGGCTAGTAAATAAAGTATTTGGTTACAGAGGTTTATGGAGAAATTAAGAAAGAAGCGGGAAAAATGAAGGTTGTACAGTGACAGTAAGATTTCCATTCATCTTGCAAAGAACTCAACCTTCCATTTGAATACTAAGCATATATAGCTCATGTATCATTTCATATGATCTGTCTTGGAAGATGGAAATTTGAAGTTAGAAAAGATACCTACTAGCCAGAATCCTGCAGACATGTTAAAAAAGGGAGTAACCAGGGAGAAATTGAGTTCCTTCTCAGTTTTAGTTGGTCTTCAAGCATGAAGGTGAAGATGATAAATTTTCCAGGTCCAAGGTGGAGTATAGTCCAGCATGTAAAACAACAGTGGATTTGTTTTTATCATTCTCCAAGTGGGATATTGTTGGTTGTAAAGCCTGATTATCTTCATGATTCATACGTCTTTTTTTTCAGCCATGTTCACACCCCATGAAGATTGTACACCCCAAAATATTGTACACCCTTCCTCAAGGGGGAGTTGTAGGGGGGATTTCCCTCCCTGCGAGGTTTGGGGGACTCATCCCCCTGGCTAGAGGTGCTGGGGCAAGTGGGGCTTCAATGAGGCTTTGGGGTTGAAGCCCTCAAAGGAAAAATTTCCTTGTAAATGTATATTGTAATTTCATAGTAAATCTGGGCCATTCATTATAAGTTTGCAGATATAATGGTAGAAGTTATGTTAGGGCTTTTTTTCCTAGAAGGAAACCCTATTTTATGAGGTAAATGTATTGCGTCTATGAATCATGGAGAATATTGTATTATGAGAGAGGAGCCTATGAGACAAAGAAGAGCAAGTTCCAGTGGGTGTCATATAGGTTTTATCCCTTAATTTTGTTGGATAATAAAAAGGAATGACTTGGAAATTTCTCTAGTGGACGTATCCCACACTAGGTGAACCACATATATCTGTGTCTCTATTGTATTGTGTATATTTTGTTTTTTATTTCCACATTTTTTTCATTTTATTGTTCTTCGTTCCTTTTTTTCTAACAAAATGTTGTGCATATCATCTTCATCTGGTGCTTCATCTTCCACATGATAACATGTGAGTAACTCTTTGACTGTGTGTCTATTCTGTTGTTGATACTCTATCATGATTTCCACCTCTGGTTCATAAAAAAATATCACTCCCCGTATCATCTTCAACGTTGAATCAATGTTGGGGTTATCATGTTCAAATGATAAGGTTACTAAACAATTTTGTTGTAATCATGTCCATTTTGTAGTGCCTCTACGCATCTCCTGGTCGATATACTAGTTCCCCGAGATTCCTTCTAGTGTATGGATAAATTTATGAGGCCATTCCACTAGTGTTGTCATCCTCCATTGTGTCATGCAATTCTCCAGATGTTCCACTGGTGTCCCTTTCCCATCATACCTCTTCATTTTATTCCTCCCCTGTTATGCACCAAATCTAATGTGCAATAGTCATTTACACTTATACTAGTCCTAAATTGTTTCTTTGTGTGCCCTCCACCATCTTGCAGGTGTTTACTTAAGTGCCATATCTAGAGATAAGAGCCTCTAATTTTCTAACACTTTATCTTCATATTCTGTCAAGAATTCCTTTAAGTCATTTATCCCATGAAAATTGGGAGGTTCTCTTATCTTTGTACCAACCCATTTTACTGCGCGATCTATTATTGCACACCTCCTTGTGGAAACTTCATGAAATCATTGTTTCCAATTATCCAAACCTATGTTTAAGTCATAAGCACATGATGTAATGCTTCTCCAGCTAAGTACCCTATTTGTAGTTGGGTTAACATAATCCTCTTGTCACACGGTGGTTCTGTATAACTGGTTTATTTCTTCTAGGTCCAAACAAGTGGCCTCTACAAATCTTTCTCCTTCTAAATAATCCAATGATGCGATGAATCTATATTCTCCTGAATCAAAAGTCATTTTTCTTATCTTTAGGTTGATTATATCCTGGTTATTGAATTCCCAATCTAATCCAAGTAAGGCTGGGTAAGGTGTTGTTCCATCCACTATATCTATTACTTCAAAATATCCCATAGTGTGCACTCCATCCAATTCTACTGTCACACATTTAAGTCTTCCAATAGGTTACACTCTATCACTAGTACATTTGGGTCAAATTCCGATGGCGCATTCGATGCAATTGCCACTTTATATTGTCGGGAGAACGACAAACAACGAACCCCCTCAAACATCGTTTCACATGAAGTCTCTTTTCGGACGACATATATTTCATCGTTATTGCGATGTCTTGAACGTGGCAAGACTGACGTCTGGAACGTGGCAAGACCGACATCTTGAATGTGGCAAGAGAGACGTCTGGAACATGGCAAGACCAACGTCTTGAACGTGGCAAGAGAGACGTCTTAAACGTGGCGAGAGAGACGTCTTGAACGTGGCAAGACCGACATCTTGAAGGTGGCAAGAGAGACATCTAGAACGTGGGAAGAGAGACGTTCAAGACCGACGTCTTGAACGTGGCAAGAGAGACATCTTAGACGTGGCAAGAGAGACGCCTGGAACGTGGAAAGACCGACGTATTGAAGGTGGCAAGAGAGACGCCTAGAATGTGGGAAGAGAGACGTTAAGAGGTATCATCTCCGACATGGTTTCTATGGGAGTGACACTCCAAGATGTCGCAATAGCGACTATGTTGTAGGTATTTAAAAAAAAAAATACAATATTAATACTAAGAGGGACAGGTACATTAACCTTTGCTAAGATACTAGCCATTTCAATATTTAAATCTATATCATCGGTCTTAGGCAAGGTTCGTTGAGGAGGAGGACTAACTTCTAATGGTAAAGGGGGTCTT
>SNQJ01S0059246.1:26323-43154 GCA_010110895.2 Picea sitchensis | reverse complement strand
GAACCCAGGAAAACGAATAGCTTAACCAATGCACAAATCCTTCATCATTATCTTGATTTCTATAAACTGCCATTCCATTGTTACAATGAGTGATACCATTAATAAGATTTGGAACACCTCTGTTTAGTAGCTTGTACACACGGTTTTAAGTGCCTGATGTTTGAAGGTAATAGTGATAGAAAAATGGATGCATTTTCTTGTAATAGTGTTGCAATGATATCAAAAGAGTGCCACAGCATATGAGTAAGGTTTTGCAAGAATCCATAAGAAGAAGACTTCATAAGTATGAAAACCTTAGAAACCCAATCAAGAAAGAAGCCAAGAATCTGCAATAAAATGTATCAAATCCAGAGCCCAACAGTAACTTTGTTGAGTTATTTTTATTTATGTTAGAGCAAGAAAATATTTTTTTCGAGTTTAACATATCAATGTTTTAAGTATTATATATATATATATAACATTTTTTTTTTATTTAGTCACAAGGTGTATATGAGAATACAAGAGGAAATGGTTAAGATGTTGAATGAAGAAAGTTGGGATGATGTTAAACTCAACTATCTAGATTCAAACTCTACAACAGTGTTGAAACAATTTTTGTTGCATTAAAAAAGGTATGTTGATTTATTACATTCATATTATTCATTTGTAAGTTAATTTATATATATATGTGTGTGTGTGTGTGTGTGTGTGTGTGTGTGTTTGTTTGTTTCATTAAAGATGCCAAAGAAAAATGCAGATGGAGTACCTGAAACCTTCAAAAGTTTTATTCAAAAATCCAAGTTTGAAAGAGAAAGGAGACGTGTTCAAACTGTTGAACTTGATGAGACCCTTAATCACTACATTTGGAATGGTCTTCACACTGTTCAATATAAAGCGATATTAGGTGATTGTGAAAAAAATTCAAATATTGTTCCTAAAAAAGAATACTCCCTAGTTATTGCAGATATCCCTCATGGTTATAATATCCAAAACATTGGTATGATACTGAGCCTTATCCTTACCAAGCTTTCAATAAAGTGGTTATGGGATTTACAGAAGTCACAAAATCACCATTTTGGAGATTTATGATATTTCATTCAGACACACTACAATGATTAGTACAATCAAGATTCAAGGGAAAACAAAAGACAAGGATGTAGTTTATTTGGTAAGATATTAAAAGTGTATGTTTAGCAATTAAGATTAGAAAACAATTTTATTAATTCACAAGTTAATTTAATTTGCACAAATTTGTGTTACATTCACAAGCCTAATATTCATAGCTTAAATAGAGAACCATTTAAATGTGATTTTGAGAGTATACATCTTGCAACCTCGACAAAAGATGATTCTTATAATTGTATTCTTGTCAATGTAAAGGATGGAGAGACTCCTAGTAGTTTATTGGTATACAATGTTGTGGTTAGAAAACTAACATATGAGGAAAATGATTTGAAAGGAGAGATGGTTAATATTTATCAGAAACCACAAGCATTAATTAAGTATCTTATAGATACATTTTCAAATGAAGGAGATTGGGTTTTGGATTTGTTCTCAGGTTCATGTAAGAATTATGATCTAACATTTATGAAATCATACTTCAATATTATATTATTTTTAATTTATGTCTTTTTACAATATTTAACTTCATTATTTATTTTGTATTTGGTGATTATGTACAAGATTAGTGTGTTTCTTACAGAAAAGAAGAAATTGCATAGCCATTGAAAGTGACCAAATGCAGTGCAATTTTATTCAACAAAGAATTAATGGTATTCCATCTCTGCCAGATGAAGTGCAATAAGTTGGCTTGAGGAAAGGAGATTTTAGTGAATCAAAAGTGAAAAAAATGTCAAAGGAACCTCAAGTACCATTAGGAGGAATGATTGGAAATGATCACTTTGGAGAACTTGCAGATATTAATGACCCAATGGAAGAGAAAAATGTCACAATGGAAGCACAAAATGATGTCAAAGAAAATGATAATGTGTCCGTTGAGAATGATGAATTTGGGATATATGATATTGTTGATTAGTTTTAAGATTCGCTTGAAGGCAACGCTAAATTATGCAAATTTTTGATGAGCTATAACTGTAATGTTTTGACTTTCATATTTTAAAATAAGAATGAATATGTATCTATTGTTGTTTTATGATAAATCTTTGTATTGTTTTCTTTTCCTTTTATTTGTATGTGAATCACTATACTAGGGAAAATTTTATTAAACGTTGTCATTTTTTTACTTCAAATGTATAAAAATATGGAAAAAATGTTATTTTTTTATAAAATTTTCACTTTCTTTGTTCAATTATGTCCATAAAAATGTTTTATTTGACATATTATTTTAAACATATAGGTACCAAAAATGTATAGGTTTTTTATTATATATGGCTATAAAATGTATATTTTTTTGCTAAATATTAAAAAATAGTGTTATTTAGCTACAATTATTCTCTATGTATTGAAGTAAAGGTAAACAACGTGTTAAAAATTATGTTTTCCACTATATTTTAAAAGTATGGAACAATAAATTAATTAATGAGACAAAGTTATATGAAAAATTGTAATTTCAAAAAATTTAATGGTAAAAAATATTTTTAAGATTGTAAGAAGCATGGAAAAATGATTTAAAACACCGTTGAATAAAAAAAAATTAGAAAAAATAGAAAGTATATGAAAAAAAATCATTTAAAAAAATAATGTGGAAACATTGTAGATCAAAAAATTTAAAATATCGAAAAAACACCTAAAAAGGGAGGAAGGGTACTATCGGTAGCACCATTTTTAAAAACAGGGTAAAATATGTGACCCCCCAAAAAATGAGAACTTTGTAGAGTTCTCATTAAGTTGGTAACTATGTTATTATAGGTGTTTTATAGAAAATTTCACAAAAATAGCATCACCATTGTTCAAATTACTCACAAAAGATAATGATTTGTTTTGGAATATAAGGAAAAAATTTATGTTGCACCACTACTAAGACGACCAAATTGGTTCTTACCTTTTTGTATATCAAATGATGTTTTAGATACATCTATAAGAGTAGTTTTGGGACAAAACAAATATCACCAATCATATGCCATCTATTTCATTAGCAATAATTTATCTCCTGCTCAATTAAATTATACTGTGACAAAAACAATTTCTTGTAGTTGTACATGCTATTGATAAATTTAGACATTACATTACTATTTATGAGGTTTTCATCCATACTTATCATTCTTATATTTGGTATCTTATGAATATATCTATTACAAGTGGTAGGGTAACTAGATTTTTTTTTGTTACAAAAATTTAACATCACTGTCTTAGATAAACCTAGAAAATAAAATCTAGTTACATATTTTATTTCTAGAGTTACTAATGAAGGTAAAGTTATTCATATAGAAGATAGTTTTCTTGACTAACATTTATTTTCGATATATACTAATTCACCTTAGTTTGTTTATATTTCCAGTTACCTATCTACAGGAAAATTACCACAAGATCTCTCACCCAAAGAGAAGTAGAAGATTATCAAGTCAAGTGCMATATATTCCTGGATTGAAGGAGACCTCTTCCACATAGGACCATATTTAATCATTCGATGATGTGTGTGGGAAGATGAAGTATTTGACATCTTGAAAGCATGCCATAATKATCATGTCGAGGACACTTTGCTGACAAGAGGACTTCTCACAAAATCCTTCATCTGGGATATTGTTTTCCTACTCTTTTTAGAGATGCCAATAAATATGTCAGAAGTTGTGATAACTATTAGAGAATGGACAACCAACTACAAGCAGATGAAATTCCTTTACAACTACAAATTTTAATAGAACCTTTGAAAATTGGGTTCTAGATTTTGTAGGACCAATTAATCCACCATCAAAGAAAAATCTATATATTTTAGTTTGTACAGACTATGCCACCAAGTGGGTGAAAGCTAAAGCTCTTCCAAGGGAAACTGAGAAAGAAGCTGTAGATTTTGTATATGAAGAAATATTTGTTTGTTTTGGTGTACCTTTTGATATTTTCATAGATCAAGGGACACAATTCACATTAAATTTTATTCAGTCAATCACTCATCAATATCCATATGCTCTATAAGCTAATGGGAAAGTGGAATCCATTAACAAAGTTTTGGAAACTATCTTGACAAAGACAATACAAATCCATCATAAAGATTGGGTATATAGGTTTCTATAAGCACTTTGGGCCTATCGGACAACTTGGAAAAATGTTACTAGATTCATTCCTTATGAGTTGGTATATGGTAAGCAGGTAGTCCGACCTATTGAATTTCAAATTAAAACAATAAGGACTACATTAAAGTTGGAATGGATCTTTCAGAAGCTCAAAAACACCAACTAGAAAAAATAAATGAACTTGATCAGATGTGACAAGATGTTCTTCAACATACCATTCTTGTTTAGAAACATAGGGGAAAATGGCACAACAAATTCTTTATGAAGAAGCAATTTAAATCGGGTGACTGGGCCCTTCTCTTCGATTCTAAATTCAAGGATTTTAAAGGGAAATTTTCTACTCATTGGTTGGGCCCATATGAAGTAGATATTGTTTTTTACAATGGCTCCATAAGATTGAAGACTATTGACGATGAAGGAATTACATTTATGGATATTGGCCATTGATTGACATTATATAAGATGCCCATATCCAGAGAGGAATTTGTTCAGGATTTGATAAAGAAGACATAAATGGAGGTTGTAAGTAAGAGGGTTATCCCACTTGTTTCCACTTCACCTTAATATTTATTTCCTTTTGTTGTTAATAAAAATTATAATTAAATAAATTAAAAATAATAAATAAATAAAATAAAATAAAAATTAAAGGTCCAACTATGAAAACCTTTTTAGGTGTTGTTGGATACAACTTTATTTGAAAACCAAATTCTGGTGAACAAAGTTCAAATAAAATCCAATATCTTTTGTTAAGTTCTATAGTAACTTTAACTTATAATAATTTTGTAGTTGTTACAACTTTTCTAGAACTTGTAGTTGTTACAAGTTTTTCTAGAACTTGTAGTTTTTACAAGTTTTGCAAGAACTTGCAGTTTTTTCAAAACCTGCAAGAAATGTGCAAAATGTTCCAGACTGAGATTTCTACATAAGATATCAATTGTTATAGAAAATAATGTTGTTGTACATTTTTTGAGGTTCAAAGGACATGTTCTTTACATAAATAGATAAATATGAAGATGCAATAGGACTTTCTTCTATTCAGGGAGATGGTATATGAACATCATGTCAAATCATTTATACATTGGTAAAAAGGGTAACTTTCTTTGGTTTGTTATTTAGACTTTTCAATTATTTAGGAAACATTTTACAATGCAATCTTATTATTTTGCCTATGAAAAAAATCCTTGATTATATAATGTGGATATACATATACCCCTTCCTACCTCTACCATTACACTCCCTTAACCAAAAACAATATTTTCCATATATACCTTATCTTACCACATAGGAATATGAGTGGTATTTTTAATCCTATCATGATTAATTCGTTATATGTCATAACCTATTATTTCTCAACACATTATCAGTATTCCAATTCATGATAGCATGAATTACATAATTAAATAGAAAATTATATCGTTATAGAATGATCTATTAATTAAATTCAAAATTATTTCCATCGTTTTTCTCATACCATCCGTTGTTGGAGAAATTTGTATTGTTGGCACACTAGTTCAGTGGGAGTTAACTGACTAGTTCTATTTTAGACTTTCTAATTTTAGACCATCACTATTATGCATGCATTTCTAAGATAGGATGTCATTTCCTATATGACTGAATATTACTCACTCATTGAATAGATCATAATATACATTGATTCTCATTATCCATATGCTTTAGCTTGGTCTCTTGTGCAGGTTTCCATGAAACACTGACATGTTATCAGATCTGAGTTGCTTGGAGCAACCCAGAAAATCCAAAGAAGAGTGAAAGAGGATTTAATTATTGAGTAAACCTATTTTTCTCCATTGTCGTAGCCTATCCCTATTGAAATGTGCGACAATTGGAATCGACGCAGTCTATCCACTGCTAAGGTGTGACGGTCGCACTCACACTTATTGTATTCTTCACCAGGGTGCAATGATTCAGATTTTCACAATCATCATACTTTATCCTTCTCTAGGGTGCGATGATTCAACATAGTCACATTGTATCCTTCTTTAGGGTGCGATGATTCAGTTTGTCCTCCAGAAAATTGGTTTTCTGCAATAAAATAGTCATATCTCGAAATCCACGATCTAGGTCGGGCGAAAATTTCGACCAGAGAAGTATAACATAGGGATTCTCATGCTCACCAAAAACCTCCAAAACCCACATCATATTTTAGGAGATATAGTTTTTTTATCATATCTATAGCTGTCATAGAACCATTTGTCATATCTCAGAATCCACGATCTGGGTTTTCAGGATCTTTTTAGAATCAATAGCAAGGATGGAGATGATGAAAATTCTTCAATAAAGTCTCATGATAATACTCACACCGTACAACTATTTTGAATGGAATACTAAGGCCTCATTCCAACTCAAAAGAAAAGGATTGTATAATTTGACGATGGCGACAGAAACAGAACTTACATCAGCGCTTGAGAAGACTAGATGGGAGAACTGTAAGGATGAGGCCACAGCACTACTTCTTGAGTTAATCTCCATTGATTATGGTTTCATCTTTACACATGCAAGAATCCAAACGAGATGTGGACCACCTTGGAAGGGCTCTTTGGAAAGAACGACGAGATGCGAGGTCATATGCTTGAGGTAGATTTGAATACCTTAGACCCTAAAAGTTTTGATAATATACAAGATTTATTTACTAAATTTAAATCTTTGATATTGATCTTGGGTGAATGTGGTATTGAAAATTCTACACAAGATAAACAACTTATTTTAATAATCTTGTCCAAGCTAGGACCAAAATACGTTGTATATGTCTCCAGTCTCCATTCTGGCATATGTATTTTTGGAACAAATTGTAAAATGCCTACGATGGCTTAGTTCATTGAGTCTCTCACACAAGAGCAAACAAAACTCATACAAATGGGCCTCATGAAAGATACCAAAGAACATGCACTCACCATGCATGATGGAAAAGGATCATCCAAACAGAACGAGAAGGAGGGATATTCCAAACCCTTTAATGATTCTTCAAGTTCCAAAGACTCTTCAGATCCCAATAAGAAGAAGAAGGGAAAGCAGTGCACTTACTGCAATAAACTGAATCATGAATAATCCACATGCATGAAGAAACAAATTGATCTTATGGCATAGGCACTTCAACAAAACAACCTTGGAAACTTCATTCCAAAGGGATTCAAGAAGCAGAAGGAAGAAGATCATGCTCCAAAGAAAGGTAATCATCATTCTCTTTTTGCAATTAATTCCTCATCTGATTCATAGATTATAGATTCTGGTGCATCCCATCATATGGCAGTGGAAGAGGAAATTTTCTCTTCTTTGAGTCCATGCTCAAGACCCCCTATTCTCATGGGGGATGATACTCCAATAGAAATAGCAGGAGAAGGGAGAGTGGAACTCCATAATGGAAGTTTTGAGAATGTCTTACATGTTCCAAAGCTTTCTATGAATATTCTCTCAATTTATCAGATCACTCGAAAAGGTAAAAAGGTTTAATTTACATCAGATTCAGTTTCAGTAATTGACATGCATGACAATTCCATCATTTCAATTGGTGAGGTGGATCACAAGTCAAGGTTGTATAAATTCATTAATTTTTCTGATGATGACTCCTATTTTCTACTTACACATAAGGAGAGTATTTTTCATGCACCTCCAGTGCAACTTGCATATACTCTTGTGCTTCCATCAGTTTTCAACATCAGAGATGATTCCATACACTCGGATTATGTACATGGAAATAAGCAAGTAGTACATCCAGATAAGAAGCCAGCGCTGAAGCTTCAGCAGATTCCCAAGAAGGCATAGTTCACATTTCAGGAAGCAGGTATCCTGGCAAGGAATCCATTTTATTCGAGGACGACTCGATCTCATCATGAGGAGCCTTCTCATGTACTTTTATCTTCAGAACATGTGATGCCCATGCATTGTTATATGGTTCAATCTTCTAATATGCAACTCTACAGTGAGGTTGTGGGAAATCCATTATGGAAAGTAGCTATGCAAAAGGAGTATGACTCACTCCTAAAGAATCATACTTGGCATCTGGTTCCAATTCCACCAGAAAGAAATATTTTCAAGTGCAGATGGGTCCACAGGATCAAGAGGTACAAGGCTAGACAGGTTTCCAAAGGACTTCATCAGATCCATAAATATTTCTACATCTTCATGAAGACTTTCAGTGAGTAGAAGTTTCAGACTTTGTGGGATCGTCTTTCAGTGAAGAACACAGTTGCCTAGCAACTTCCTTTTCTTCTTTTGATGCATTTTCTTTTGAGGGGGGGGTTTATTCCCACGTGTTTTTCCCTCTTTCCTCATTTTTATTCAGTGTTCATTAGTTGCATTGTACATGAGTACCTAATATGGCCTAATAGTCGGGACTCATTTTTTACTCCATAGTGATGTTTAGGGGGATTGTTGGAGAAATTTCTATTTTCGGCACACTAATTCAGTGGGAGTTAACTGATTAGTTCTATTTTAGACTTTCTAATTTTAGATCATCACTATTATGCATTCATTCCTAAGATAGGATGGCATTGCCTATATGAGTGAATAGCACTCACTCATTGAATAGATCATAATATACATTGATTCTCATTCTTCATATTCTATCTCTCTTCCTTTTCTTGATAAGCTTTGTTTGTGTATGCTTTAGCTAGGTCTCATGTGCAAGTGTCCATGAAACACTGACATCCACAACCATATTATATTTCTATGTTTTCCTAAAAACTCTAGTTAGCAATTTATCGTGTAACCTAGAATAACCAACACTCTTCATATCATTGTTGATCAAGGAATTATGGATATGAGGAAATTAACTATATGATACAAACTTGAATATAACAAATTATTGGAGGCATATCCAACATGCATATGAATTATTCAAAAGGGAGGATAGCTAAAATTATTCGAGAAATTCTAGGGACATAATGATAAGGTAAATTTGGAATTTGTAGAGAGTTTTGATGGTGCAAGTGAAAACATTAGGGGAGTACTCATTCCAGTCTCGGAGTATTCTATTGAAAAAACTACAAGACTCCCTCAAACAGGTGAATGATGGTTTAAAAATAAGAATGTCGAATCAAAAGCTAGGAAATAGTTCATGCACAGAGAAGCACCAAATACTGATTGGTAAAAAAGAGCACCTCGAGGGAGCATGATTGAGTCATTGAGAGATGTTTTTTTATTCATCCAAAAATACATTACGCGTGAAGGAAGGTACATTTTTATTTACTTATATCATATTAGACTGTTGTTTCACTTGAAAAAAGGATAGTTAGTCAATACCCCTTATTATTTCTAGAAGACTCTGACAAAAATGTCATTTTATGTCCAAAAGAATCTAGGAAATAATGAATGAAGACGTATCATCATGGTATGATAAATCTAATTGTGATGGATAAATCAATAATGTATAATTTAACTTGGGACAATTTTTTGATACAAAAAGGGTTTCAGGATGAACTAGTTACATGAAACAGGAAACTAGTAAGGAAGCATCTTCTTCTTCACAAATGGATGAGGATTTCACTTCAAGTAAGAAGAAAGAGATTTATTCTTCTCATATTAGAGAATCATAGACTACAAAAGGTTTATCAACAACAAGTAAGAAAAAAAATTTCTTTTTCGCTTTCTCGGTATAGATTCAAGAGGATAATGGTTCAACGGTTCATAAAAAGAGGAGGCTTCCTTTTCCAAAACAAAAACCCAATTTTAAAGAAGAGGGTCACAAGAAGTATGAAGATGAAAAATAATATGGAAGGAATCCAATATGTAGACTGAGATGGTGATGATGTCCAAGAGTTAAATTTTGAAAACCCTCCCAGGAAGCCAAGGATGAATTTTTCCAAAATTGACTTGCCAAGGTACATGAAGAAGAGACAATACATCAAGATTTTGAAGAAGAAACAATGACATGTCAAGTATTTACATAGGTAGAGGAATTGGAGAATAATGAAGAACAAAATTTAACATTTAATGCACCTTCTTCTTCTTTGTTGCAAAGTTTAAATTTGAAAAAGAAAGATAGGAATATAAAGAGATTGAAAGAACAAATTGCACAGCTAGAAGTGTTAGACATGCACATTAAAGCACAAAATGAATTATTGAAAGTTTCTAGTAACAAATTGAGAGAAGAGAGTGAAAAACTAAATTCACGTAATAGAATACTTAGGAAGTAAGCAAGGAAATGATATAGACATAGTAAGATGTGTTAGCACTGAGAGTCACCCTCGAACTACTAGAGGATAAGCCTGGTACCCATCAAAATGTAAAAGATAAGTTTGGTTTTGAATAGGTGTATCAGCAATATGGAGAAAGAAAGGGAGAGGGAAACAAACTACAGATCAGTAGGCTACACCAATGGGAAATGGAGTCATAAACATCCTACTCATTGAAGGCATTAAAGCTGCTCAACAGAAAACAAGATTATATGTTGACAGATCGAAGAATGAAGAAGGAAAATATAGGATAGAATGTTCACTAAACAGAGATCCTCTCAGTTTAATAAATCAACAAATACTTGAATAAAACAATGACTGATGGGAAAAAATACAACAGATCCTATGTTGCTTAGGGATCCATAAATCATTAGCATCCTTTGATCCACAAATATGCAATATATTCAAATAAGAAGATATATAAAACAAAAAAATTACAATCTGAAATCAAGGCCCTCATGAGTCTCCAATAGCAGTAATGATTACAATCATAAAATACCCTCAGGCTTACAAATAAAAACACACAAGGAAACCGCCTGCTCCTACTCTCTCTAGCCTCTCTTGGCTCATGAATCCAACCTCTCTCCAAGAGATCCCTCCTCCCTTAAATAGAAAAAACATAAAAATATCCTTAGGAGGTCGAATCCCATCTCTTTAATTGGATTGTAGGCCTCGAAGATAGGTGGAAACAGTCAAAAGAGACAAAAATCCAACAAACTGCTAATTTTCAGGAAGTTGTTGGAAGTCTTTAATGAATTATTTCCAACTCATTGCATGAGGTCTTAATGGAGCTAAAACTTAGGTGCATGTGTCCCTTGACATCTAAATGATCCATGATAATTCATTCAAACCCTCCTTGACAACTGGAAACCTCCCAACAAGGCAAATATCCAATAAGTTATGCAAAACAGAGAATTTGCAGCACATTCTACAGCACACTGGTGTTTTAATTGTTTCTCTCAAATTATAAATTGGGTCAGGCTAAAATTTGGTCAACAAGTCAACAGGGATATCATCTTCCTCCTAAAAACATTTCAGAGAAACCCACTTTGTCTTTTTGGTTTTATGATCAAATTTGTAACAATAGCTGCTACAAGAACTTTTGTAGCGCCCTTCTATAAAACTGCTCGGTGGATTCCATAGCGCCTTTTTTGTGTCTAGCTAGGTGATTCTGTAGCACCTTTTCTATGTCTGGCTAGGTGATTCCATAGCGCCTTTGGTAGTGCAACTATATAACAGTCTATATAGACAATTCCATAGCGTCAGGCGCTACGAAATCTCTGTGTTTTTCAGTGTTATGCAATGAATCCTCAAAAACACAAAAAGTCTTAGTAGATAGACTATGAGCCTGTAAATGCCTCCAGTAGGTGAAAATATAATATTTCCCTGAACAATTCAAAATTCAAGGATGATCACCTTCAAATTTTAGATTCTTTCAGTCACTTCATCATCATTTGCAAGGTCATCACCATTTTAACAAGCAAGGCTCTTAAACTTTTCAATGTAGACAGAATTTAGATTTGAAATAACCATTGAAACTGTAAAGGGAAAGAGTTGATGTAGGTTATATGATCAGAGGATAACAATTTTGATTTTAATGTACAGGTTCATAGCGCCAAACAGGGGATTTGTAGCATAATTCGTAGCAGATTCCATAGAATAAACAAAAAGGGACAAGAAAGAAATAGGTGCAATAATGGAAGTGGTGACATGAGGGTGATGGTGATGAAGACATAAACCAAAGATATGAGCCAACATCAACCTTAACTTATTTTTGCTAAGACCTAAGA
Source organism: Picea sitchensis (assembly GCA_010110895.2). Taxonomy (NCBI): domain Eukaryota; kingdom Viridiplantae; phylum Streptophyta; class Pinopsida; order Pinales; family Pinaceae; genus Picea; species Picea sitchensis. Next base: position 31,010 of record SNQJ01S0059246.1, on the reverse strand, counting down.
ACACCATAAGGAGGAGATCAAAAGAAAAACTTAAACAAGACTAAGGATAAAAAAACAAAAATATAAGGATGAATGACCCATAACAACTACATGTGATAACATTGGATCCACAGGGGATGGCATGCTCCCTGTGAGCTGCCAAGAACAAGCATCTTCAGTGTCTTATCCTAGGGCTATGGGGTCGTTATTCAAATATTAAAAGAAAACTGAAAACTGAAAAGCTTGCACACGAGCTTAATTATATACAATACCCTACTCTAACTGACTTATACAATGCTCAAGTGAAAACAAACTTCCACCATAGCCACCCAAACTATTTGGTAACATAATTCTTCTCTTCACTACAAATGATCCATAAAAGGTAAGGGAAGTATGACAGCGGAATGAAAACATGTTTTGGAACACTGAAAATGCCCCCAAATGATGATAAGATGATTAAATTTGCAGGCTCCAATGCTTTTGGAAAGTTCAACTCCATATTAACCCCACAGGGTCATAAAATTTATAATAAGGCATGCTAAACTGGTAAAAAGTTACCTCCTTTATTTCATCATTGCTCAAATGTTATTTGATGTTCTTAGCATGTACAGGTGGATAAAGGATTAATGTAGGCTTGTTAATCCAAGGTGATATATGCTCATTTATAAGTGTTGGACATGAGATAAGCTGCAAATTTATCTCTTCCTTTTATCCTCCATGTGTCTCCCAAGGATCAGATTCATAATTATCATATACAGGAACCATGCTACGAGGTTCCAAAGAAGCTATGAAAAAATTCTGCTCTTCATCATCTTCGTTGGGATATTCATCAAAAATTGGTTGTTCTTGGTCAGTATGTGAAACAACTTCTTCATCATAAGCAGAGCTGCTAAAGACATTTGTTTCAAGAACAGAAATATCCTCTGCATTTTCTTCATAAGAGCAGCAAACAAAATCTGCCTTCAATTCTGAAAAGATAGGAAAACATAGAGAGGAATCTTCCCTAGTTTTTTTAACTAACTTATCATTTATCTTAGCTTCATAGTCAGGATAAATATATACTGTATTTTTATGATAAAAACTATCATTTGAATCTGCATCCAGTACAGAAGAATAATAAGAAGAAAGTGTTGATCCTTCATTGATTTCCTTGACTAGGTTATCTTCTTTAACTTCATAGTCAGGAGAGCAACTTAAGGCATCTTGAACACTTTTCTCATATTCCTCACAACAATCATGAAAAAGAAACTCAGAGGATTAATACCTTTTACAATGCAAATTGAAAGCAGTATGGAATTATCTGAGTGAAGAAATGCTAGAAGGTTCAAGAGACTAATACCAAATACGAGCATATCCTTGAAGAGAGTACATAAACAACTTCATACGTATGTCTTCATGTTGGATGTCAAGCTCTTGCATCAAGGCATGAAATTATAGAACATGCTCAACAAGGTTGTCATTCTCACCTTCATAAAATCTTGGCAGCAGATCTTGTCATTCATCAATTTGAGGCAAAGGATGTGGATAACCAGCTATGGCTGAGAAACTGAGTGGGGAAAACCTCTTGGCCATGATAGTGTCCATAGCCATTTAATTTGTCTCATTCCAGTGGAGTCACTAACAGATTCTGAACAATGGAGTCGCCATGGTGAATGTGCAGTCTTGAAGGTGTCCAAATTCAGTCACCATCTAAAGCTGGAGTTGTGCAATTTTGTTCTTCCTAGGGAGCTTTTAAATCTGCTCAAATCCATCCCCGGCAATGGTGCCAAAAATGTTAGCACTGAGAGTCACCCTCGGACTGCTAGAGGATAAGCCCAGTGCCCATCAAAATGTAAAATATAAATTTGGTTTTGAATAGGTGGATCAACAAGATGGAGAAAGAAAGGGAGAGGGCAACAAACTGTAGATTAGTAGGCTACACCAATGGGCAATGGAGTCATAAACATCCTACTCATTGAAGGCATTAAAGCTACTCAATAGACAATAAGATTATATGTTGATAGATGGAAGAATGAAGAAGGAAAACATAGGATAGAATGTTCATTAAACAGAGATCCTCTCAGTTTAATAAATCAACAAATACTTGAATAAAACAATGACTGGTGGGAAAAAATACAACAAATCCTCTATTTCTTAGGGATCCATAAATCATTGGCAACCTTTGATCCTCAAATCTGCAATATATTCAAATAAGAAGATATATAAAAAATAATAATCACAATCTGAAATCACAGCTTTCATGAGTCTCCAATAGCAGTAATGATTACAATCATAAAATGCCCTCAGGCTTACAAATGAACACACACAGGGAAATTGCCTGCTCCTACTCTCTTTAGCCTCTTTTGGCTCATGAATCCAACCTCTCTCCAAGAGCTCCCTCCTCCCTTAAATATAAAAAGCATCAAAATATCCTTAGGAGGTCGAATCCCATCTCTTTCATAGGATTCTAGGCCTTGGAGATAGGTGGCAATAGTCAAAAGAGACAAAAATTAAACAAATTGTTAATTTTCATAAAGTTGTTGGAAGTCTTTAATGAATTGTTTCCAACTCACTACATGAGGTCTTAATGGAGATAAAACTTAGGTACATGTGTCCCTTGACATCTAACTGATACATGAGAATTCATTTGAACCCTCCTTGATAGCTGGCAACCTCCCAACAAGGAAAATATTCAATCAACTATGCAACACAGAGAATTTGCAGCACATTCCGTAGTGCACTAGTGTTTTAATTGTTCCTCTCAAATTATAAACCGGGTCAGGCTGAAATTTGGTSAGAAAGTCAACAAGGATATCATCTTCCTCCACAAAACATTTCAGAGAAACCCACTTTGTCTTTTTGGTTTTATGATCAAATTTGTAACAGTATTTGCTACAGGAAATTCCGTAGCGCCCTTCTATAAAACTACTCTACAGATTTYGTAGCACCTTTTCGGTGTTTGGCTAGGCGATTCCGTATCGAATTTTATGTGTCTGGATAGGTGATTTTGTAGTACCTTTTGTATCGTAACTATAAAACATCCTCTGTATATGATTCTGTAGCATCAAGCGCTACAAAATCTCTGTGTTTTTCAGTGTTATGCAATGAATCCTCAAAAACACAAAAAGTCTATTAGATGGACTATGAGACTGTAAATGTCTCCATTAGGTGAAAATATAATATTTCCCTGAACACTTCAAAATGCAAGGATGATCACCTTCAAATTTTATATTCTTTCAGCCACTTCATCATCATTTGCAAGGTCATCACCATTTTAACAAGCAAGGCTCTTAAACTTTTCAATGTAGACAGACTTTAGATTTGAAATAACCATTGAAATTGTAAAGGGGAAGAGATGATGTAGGTTATATGATCAGAGGATAACAATGTTGAGTTTAATGTACAAGTTCGTAGCGCCAAACAGGGGATTTGCAACATAATTCATAGCAGATTTTGTAGCATAAACAACAAGGGCCAAGAAAGAGATAGGTGCAATAATGGAAGTGGTGACATGAGGGTGATGGTGATGAAGACATAAAACAAAGATATGAGCCAACATCAACCTTAATTTATTTGTGCTAATACCTAAGAACACCATAAAGAGGATATCAAAAGTAAAACTTAAACAAGACTAAGGATAAAAAACAAAAATATAAGGATGAATAACCCATAACAACTACATGTGATAACAAGATGGTTAAATTCCAAAATAGGAGACTTAAGATAACAATATACAACATGTAGAATAGAAAACATAGTAATGCAACAAGATCAAACAAGGACATTTTAATAAATGTTGTATAAAGAGAAATGTCTATTGGTAATATAGATCATGAGCATTCAAATTCATATTTTGATAGGACTAAACCAACATAAAAATTCATAAATGAGATTTTAGATGACATTGTCACCAACACAATAGATTTTTCCTATGCACATGTTACTATATAGTAGTAGGAAGAAAAGGATGAGATGTATGACTTGGGAATGATATACAAAAATAAATACATACTTGAAATATATAAAATGTAGGAAAGATGGCCAAATCATCAACCCAATGAGAGAAATGAGTCGGAAACCAAGTTTCAGATTAAATAATATGAGGTACACAGAGTATGTGGACTTTCTCTGTAGGATATGTATTGGGGACCTCATGCAAGGATTTACTCAATATTTTTACATGAGCAGTGGGTGAAATTGAGAATTTTTAGACTAGCCTCAGGGAAACAACATGAAATACAAGATGTTTCCAACTTTTCCCATATGTATGAAGATTCCTCAGAGGATGAAATAAATTTGTTGTATGAGTTATATTTTTTTAACTTATTTTTACAAGATCAAACATGGTGGAATCCAAATGATAATGTTGGATATGTATAGGTTAGAGAGTTAACCTCATATATATTAAATCAAATTAAATGGAAAGAGGATTGGGGTTGTTTGCAAAAATAGAGATGAATTCAAGCTTATTTGTGAGAGGTGAGTATGCAATTCCATCATTTATAATTGAAGATCACCAACACTTTCTAGAAAACACTGAGAAAATAAAGGAAATTAGAAGGAGTCACAGAACAACCATTTCAAATTTTGAGGAGATCAGAGATACTCATAGCATTAATTCTTTGTTAGCATCTCACGAAATATGACACTTGTTACCACCTATTTTGTAGAAGTTAGACCCCATAGATGATCCAATGTTCAACATAGATTTAGAAAGAATATATATATA
>SNQJ01S0059246.1:2288-12669 GCA_010110895.2 Picea sitchensis | reverse complement strand
TGTTCTAATATTGGAGGAGATCCTAAAATTCAGGTGTTCTTGTAAGAGAACCTTAGGGTCTTGACAATTGTTAGATCTAGGTTTGATTAGTTGTTGAAAGATATTTTGATGAATATGTTCTTGTAAGGGAACTTTAAGATCTCGGACATATTAGGAATCTTTCTAGATCTATATATTTTAGGTAGTGCTTCTAAGTTTACCTTCTCGAGTTGACATTAAATAAACTATGATTGACATCATCAATTAGAAATAAACACCTGGATCGAGATGCTTTGACCTACTACTTCGCCAGGGCCTCCTGCTCGGTGAATTCCTGAATAACTGCCTTGTTCACAAGTTATTCCAAGCGTTGTTTGACTGAAATGACTACTTGTTCTAGCTCTTCTCCTCGACCTTCAATTTCCTCAAACAGTTGGCAAGCTTCATCCTGGACTGGGTGGAGCCTCTAAGTCACTTCCATGACTTTGCTCTATATGGTATGGACCTGCTGCTGAGCAGTGCACTGTTCATGGGACCTTTTCATCCTCTCAACTGCTGACAGGAGTTTCAACTGCACTTGTACTATCGCTACTTGCTTCTTTGCCTCCTAGAGTTGTGACTCCAATGTCTTCAGTTCAGGGTCCTCATTAAGTCGCTCATAAGTCTGTGCACTTCTACTGCTAATTTGTTTACATTTCAAAGCTATTGCTCTGATCCTCTCAACTGTACTCTGGGCAGTGGCTTCTCTTTGGTCTTGCACGTCCTGTGGAGTACTTGGTACTTTTTGTAGCTCTAGATCTGTTATTCTCTGTTGAATTTGTTGAATGGATTCAGCAAGCTTCACTGCTTGGTGCTCCATTGGGTCTTCCTCTTTTTTCTCTAAGCCCATCACAGAGCGAAGAGCTTTACTGACTGCTTCTTTTACTCCAACATGCTCCGTGAGCAGTTGTTCCTTCTCTTGTTGGATCTGTACTCTCTCCTCTTCAAACTTTGTTTGTAGGTCATCCTTTTCCTATTGTACAACTCGACGTTGATCTATCACTTCCTCTTGTGCTTGCTTAAGGGCCACTGTAGCCTATTAGTTTTCTTCCTGTGCACGATGAAGGTGAGCTTCGATCGCATTAGCTATTCTGTAGAGTTGGGTAGGCTCATCTCCCAAATTTGATTCTTCTTATGGTGGGGGCTCAGTGGACACTGCGTGGTTGTAGTGAAGAGCTTGACATACCCCTCTCATCTCTGCTTTAATCCTTTCATACATGGTCTCTTGCTTGGCTTCATTTCTCTGTAAAAGATCTTATGAGGCATCTGATATAGCTACGATGATGAATTCAAAGTCATCGAGTGTGAGCACAGTCTACAACTTGGTCTTAGTAGATTTTGACTTCTTCCGTGATGTGGGTTTCATGGGAGAAACCTTTCTTTTGTTATATTTCTATGCATCATCAGGGGGATTTTGAGGTGGTGTTACTTCACCTTGATTCTACTCGTCTTCTTCTCCATTGTTCTCTTCTTTTTTTACTTCATCATCACCTCCTCCGTTAGGTGATTCTAGAGAAGTCTCTTCTGATGCGATGTTCATATTTTGTACCTCTTTTGTCTTCTTCCTTCTGCTAGTTCTGGGTGTATCGTACCCTTCGTGAGTGACCACCGGGATTCTGATTAGTTCAGGGTCAGACAGTTTTGCAGGGTCAACCAGGATAAGGAGACCTGGAGGCCATTCCTTAGTTATTTCTTCTAGGTCCTCCTCTGTGAGTTTGTAGTAACTTTGTAGTACTTCTTTGTGTTCATCTCCACGCATAGTGATATAGATAAAATGTTTGTCTCCGTGGAACTTCATAAATGGCCTGAACCTGTGCAGGGTGTTCGACGTCATATGAGGGGAAGCCTAAATAACCCTCTTTAACTGCAGGTAGTAGGTGTGGAACACCGCATTTGACTGCCATTGTTTTCCCATATCACTTGAATACCAGAGTGTGGTGAACTTCACGGCTAAGGATTCAGATGGCTCTATTTTAAGGAAGGTCACACCTTCCAGCATCTCCCAAGCTATGAACGCGATGAGGATCAGTAGCCAACTAAAGTGGAACTCATAGCCCTGATCCTGAGCTTCGCGACAGTATTGTTCTAACTGGTTCACCAAGTAGCTTTCCCAGTTCATTTGTATCCCCTCCACGCATTTTTCTACGAGGTCAACAACAAACCTCGTGACTTGTGTGGGTATGTTCTTTCTTACTAGCTTACCAACAATCAAATGGAAAGCAATGTGCACTACGCCATTCTGGATGAAGGCTACCTTGTATCCTCACTTCCCCTTCTTCGCATTGTCGTAAGTATCTTTAATATTCTATGCCAGGGCATGGTATGCATCCTTTCCTGGGTAAAATTCTTGCGGCTCTAGTCCCTACATGCTCAATCCGGTGATTCGACGGATCAGCGTTGGATCGACGGTGATGTGTCTATCTAGCCACAAATAAACACCATGGAAGCTCGACAATAGGATCTTAACGCACGCGTTAACCTCCTAGTGCCTTCCAAAATGGGGTATCTTCATTACGTTTAGGATGGTGGACTGTGCGAGGTCCATAGTCCATGGTTGGGGGATTATCCTCGACTTCTTCCCCTTCGTTCTAGTCAAATACCTGTGAGGTGCAAGCATTCTAAATTTCTTGCAGTCTCCCAAGTTGAAGTCATTGATCTTCAACGTCAAAATCTTATCTTGCTGAGGCTTTCCTATGCGTATCCCCTTCAGGAAGTACACAGTAATCAGGGTGTAGTCGAAGTCCTTGGGGACACTGTCATGATTCACCATGCCAGCTAGAGGCGAGATGTAGTCGGGCAGGATGGATGGGATTAACTTCATTTTTTACAATTCATCTCGATGCTTGGTTCTTTTCTCGGTTGTAGTTCGGGATGGTCGGGATCCACGAGAAGTCGGCAGGGAGGCTTGCACTCCTCTCATCGATGAAGCTTGAATTCCGATGGACATCACCTTCTCAGCCATAAGTTCAAATAGAACTTCTTCAACAGAATTTTCTACGGTGTTAAGTTCATCTGACATGCACGCTCGATATCAGAAAACTCAGGTTGATTAACAAATGCTCAATGCAATGGAATAGGTGGCGAAGTCTTAGTAAACACAGCATGGAAATAATGATTTCTCTTGGATACAATTCGCGAAAGTCTTCTCGGCGCAATAGTCGACGGAATAAGTAGACAGCAATGTAACAAATCCCTCCAACAGACAAGAATCCTTCATCAATGTGGTTTTGTCTGTTACGGCGCGGTCCCAATGGTCTGATGGCGAGCTTTCTGATCATAATTGTCGTTTTAACCGTTCGGGAATGGAAATCTAGCGGTCATAATACCTCTAACGGTTATATTTCTCTACCATGGCACAATGCCAATCTAAGTTCCTCTGATATTCCGGTGAAGTTTGAATTTTGGACACCTTCCTTCTGCGAAGTGTTCTCTGGAACTTCCTGTAACTTCTCTAACTTTGCTTTCTTCTTGCTGAGCTTTCTAGCCCTCTTCCCTGTGATCTCTGTCTTGGTATTTCTCTTTCCATTCTGATTCTTATCTCCTCTTGGCATAGTAACTTCATGATGTTGGTGGTCTTTCCTAAGGTTCAAGAGAAATACTTCTTCTCTTTCTTGGGTAGGTGCTCTACTCTCCTGTACAGACAGGTGTTTCAAGTCTTCTTGTGTTCTTTCAACTTCGACATCCAGATTTCTGGTCCTTAGTAGCTTCGACTGGTTTTCTTATTCTTTCAGTAAGTGTGTTATTCTCTTAACCATGAAGTCTCTTAGGTCTTTCTTTTTCTGTTCTAGAGCTTCCTCTTCTTTTCTTCAGGTCTGATCTTTCTCAATCCAAGTTTTTCCTATTAACATAGAAAATGGGGCGTTGTTCTCAATAAATTTAACAACCTCAAATTCTTCCTTTGTTGAAGTTCCATGAGCAGTCATAGATGTTTGGGTAAGTCTTCCACATAGGTTTATCAACTTTCCTCTAAATAATCCTATCCCTCTCAATGAAGAAATCATAGCAGGCTTTCCCAAAATTTCTCAAGTTCTTTCTGTCATGATATTCACTTGTGTTTCCTCATCCAGAACACAATCTATGTTGAAGTCTCCTATTCTTGTTTCTATACAATCTTTTTCTTTGAAGATCTCTGATAAGTTGATATCTTTGTGGTCATTCATGGTTTCTTTCATTTGTAGTAATACAGTCTCTGATTCTTTTTGGGGTTCTGCCATGGTCTTAGTTTCTTGGTCTTCCTTGGGGTTTTCTTGTCTCATATTCATTCTTTCAACCTTAGCAATCATTCTAGGTCAATCCATAACTTCATGGTCCATATCTTTACAACAAAGACAACTAGGTTTTCTACCAGGGCATTCCTTAGCAAGATGTCCCGGTCTTCTGCAACTGTAACAAAGAGTTAATCATCTCTTTCTCTTAAATGATCCTTGTCCTTTATTTTACTGTGCACTAGAATCATGGTGGCTAACCTGCAGAAAATTTTTCCTAGGATCCTACATCCATTTGTTAGTCAAAAAATCCTTTCTATGCATAGGAATAACATATCTTTCACAGTTTCTATCAGATCTACTCATATCAAATCTTCTTTCTTCTAATTGTGCCCTATTTTTTAGACTAGGAATTTGTTTATCAAACATGCCTAGATCCATAATTTTGAAACAAAAATTTCCACTTATCTTAAATTTAACAGAGCACAAAGCTTTCATATCTTATCTCTTCAATCAAATATTTTCACCATTCTTACCTTTATCAGAGCATAAAGATTTCAGATCTTACCTCTTTTCTTCATATCTGCCTCCTTTCTTAGTATAGAGCTTTGCAAGTCAAGTAGAGTACTGTGTACTAGGGAAATAGATCTACACACAAAGCTTCCTCTTTTCCTCAGTTCCTAGCAATCACAGTTTCAGGTCCCGGCAACAGAACCATTTGTTGGCATAGGGGCAGACCTAGGGTTCAACGCTTCAACAATGCACCAACAAAACCCTAACTATTGGCCCTTTCAGCAACACCTGTGAAGAAAATTAAGTCTCACTCGAGGTAGAGGTAGGGGTGGTTGCAGGACTCAGATGTTTGTAACCTAACTGGGACACAGATCAGTGATTACAATACCTTAATAGAGAATTTAGTAGTTATCATTCCTTAGTATCTAGCCTTTGTTTACAGCGCAAATAAACCCTAATTACATAGCAGCGCAGTATTCAACAATATCCAACACATTCAAGCACTAAGCACATCAAAATAGACTAGATCTCGTACTCATTCACATCACCAAGCACTAAGCTATCGTATCAGATACAACTAAACATACATTATTGTACTAATCATAAATCATATGAGCAATAAAACAACCATAATGCACAAAGAAACCATAACACGGGATATACGCGGTTCACCCCCAACCTGGGGATATGTCCACCAACTCTTCTTCTCTATATTGCCTTCTATCAATCATCTACATGCATAGAGCCATAGGATCCTACTCCACATAGGACAGGAGATCTACACGCACTCCACCAGATCCTTCTTCCTCAAGCTAGGTTACAGCACAAATCCCTCTTACAATCTACACAAGCTTCTTACATCCACTTGAACTTAGCTCTGCCAATGTCCAACACAGCATGCACAAAGCATTTATCATTTGCACTTAGCACAACATCACACATATGCACATATTTTCTCCTCTTACATTGCCTAGACATATATTTATACATTACAAAAGGGCCTAGACATGGGTAAACCCATGGGCCGACATCCCCATACCCGTTGCATAAGCCCAAAACCCAAAAATCCCTAAAAGGGGGCCGAGATCCCACGATCTCCGCTTCAACTTGTGCTCTACCTTAAACAGCCTGTTGAAGTCCCAAAAAGGGGTCAAAAGTGACCAAGGATCTTCAAAACTTGGTCAAGGGCCAACATAATCCATTAGCATTGTTCAAGCCATTTCCTATACTATCTTGTTCTTTCTTTCAACAAATCCATTCTGTTGAGGTGTCCTAGCAATGGAGAATTTCCTTTTTATTCTATGACTACTGCAGTAGCCCATAAATTCCTTTGAAGTGAACTCTCCTCCATTATCAGATCTCAAGAATTTGATTTTTGAATCCATTTCATTTCCAACCATTTCCTTATAGATCTTGAAGTTTTCAAAAGCTTCTGACTTATTCTTGAGAAAGAAAACTGTAGTCATTCTTGTATAATCATCAACTAATAACATAAAGTATTTCTCACCTTTTAAACCCTTTGTTTTATTTGGTCCAACTAGATTGGTATGAAAAAATTCCATTGGTCTTGTCATTGAATATTCCTTTAATTTGAACCTGGTCTTTGTTTGCTTTCCTTGTTGACAATGCTTGGATAAAGTGTTGGTTGGTTTTGTAATCTGGGGAATTTCTCTGAATGCTTCTCTTTTGCTGAATTTGATAAGGTTATCAAAATTTATGTGACCCATTCTTCTATTCCATAGACAACTTTCATCTCCCTTTCCTAGACAACACTTTTCATTTCCAATTTCACTTTACATGTATATGTTGCTTGAATTTCTCACAGTTGTAGCAATCAATTTTCATGAACCTTCTTTTCTTATCTCACACTTTTGTGAATCGAACATAACTTTATGACCTTGGTCACACATTTGACTCACACTTGGAAGATTATGTTTCGTATCTTCTACTAGTAGAACATTTTCTGCCTTTGTATTCTTGTTCCCAATTATGACTGTGTCTTTTCCAATGATTTTAGTTGAATCACCATTTCTGAAGGAGACTGATCCATCTCTTTCCTTTCTTAATGTAAGAAACATGTCTTTGTCACCTGTCATGTGTTTTGAACAGCCACTGTCAACATACCAACCATATTTCTTATGTTTATCTTGTAGAGCGAGTGTGCATTCTTCATTGTTGTACTGATTCAAATTTCTTATCCGTGTCCTTTTCTGAGGTTCCTGTATGTGATTGTTGTTGTTCTGTTGTTGTTCTCTACAAGGGATTTTCATTCTGCAATCTTTGGCCATGTGTCCAAAGTTGTTACACTTGTATCATTCTACTTCAGTGCTCAATGATTAAAACCCATTGAAACTTATTCTATGTTGTTCACTAGGCCTTCTTGGATAACCCTTCTCTGTATGACTTTCAAAGTTGTTTATGTTCCTGTTGTTAGCTCTGCAATTTATATCTTTATGTCCAAAATTATTACATGCATAACATAAACCAAAAAATATAGTTTGATACCTGGGAGTTGAAGATACTCTAAAAGGAGGTGCTCGTATGAATCCTTCTTCTTCCTGAGACCTATCTATTTATATCGATCGTTGATTCTGAAATCTGAATCTTCTCAGTGGAGGAGTGTCCCTGTAATTTTCTCTGTAGACCTTCCTATCCCCTTTGATTTTTTCTTCATAGATTTTTTGATATGTTTCTTGTTCTGTTGTTTTGGAGCTTGATCCATTTTCTATTTGATTGTATCCAAGTCCAAACTTGTCATGATTAGGCATTTGACTACAGATAATGTCATTCAAAACTTTTGAGTTGTTCTGCATATTTTCCTTTTGAATATCCTTTATTAATGTGACAATTTCTTGTTCCAAATTTTCAATGATCATGTCTATTCCTTCTAGTTGTTCTTTGAGTTCTTCTTCAATTATTTTATCTTTTTTAATTTGAACCTTCAAATTTTTTATCATTTGCTCTAATTATTGAGTGTCTTCTTTCTTGTCTAGTTCCGCTTTTAGCTTCTTGTTTTTCCTCTTTTCTCTTCTGATAACTTTTATGGCACTCATCAATTCCTCTCAGTAGTCAACTTTTCCCTCTTCAATTTATTCTTCGGCTTCTTCATATTCTACTTCAGAGTCTTCTTTATCAGAGTCTTCTACTGCCATGAATAGAACTCTTTTGGTCTCACTGTCACTGACTTCATCTTCATCTGATGATGAGATGACTTATTTGGTGCATAATCTTTTCTTGAAAACTTTCTTTGTAGTTATTTTTCCTTTATATGTTTGTTCACCTTCATCATTTCTCTTTTTCTTATGAGGAAATTTGTTAGCAAAATGACCAATACCATCACAATTAAAACAAATTAAAATAATCTTACCTCTATACTTACCGTCGGTTCCCTTGTTCAATCTTCTGACAAAGTTGGCCACTTCTTCATCATCTTCTAAGACGTCACTATTGTTGTTATGTTCTTTTTATTGTTGCTTTCCCTTTTTCTTTGATCTTTTGGATGCTTTGAAGGCTTCTTATCTTACATCTGGATTTTCTTATTCAGTTCTCATTTCATATGTTGTGAAGATTCCATGTAGTTCGTCCATCCTTATTGAGTTTAGATCTGCTCTTTATTCTAGTGTTGATATCTTAGGGTCAATTTGCATAGGAAGAGATCTTAGTAGCTTTTGAACAATTACCGATTCTTTGATTTCTTCTCCCAATCCCATGATTGCATTTACTTTTTCATCGACTCGTAAGAAGTAAGTTGTAATATTCTCATCTTCCTTCACCTTTAGTTATTCGAACTGACCTCTGTAAGTTTGAAGCTTTGCTGCTTTGAATTTTGAATCTCCTTAACAAATATTTCGAAATTTGCCCCAAATCTCTTTAGCGGATTACAATGTGCAACTTTGGTGAATATCGTTTCACCAAGACCATTCAGAAGTGCATTTGTGGCTTTGGAATTATTCTGACCAAATTTCATTTATTTTCCATTTGTTGGCGGAACTGCTAGTACTGTGTATCCATCTACAATTGATTGCCAATTTTCAAATCCTTATGCCTGTATATATGTCTTCATCCTTATGCTCCAAAATGCATACTTTTTTCCATCAAACTGTGGTATTCCATTTTTATACAAGTTGTTTCTCTCCATGATCTACCTTTCAGTGGTTAAACTGATTTCTAAAGGAACTTGCTCGGATACCAATTGTTGGATTACTGAGAGGGGGGTGAATCAGTAATAGAGAAATCTAATCCTTTTTAACCATATAATCCAAGTGAAATATCAATGTAGCATTATCATCCAATAACGGCAGAGTAAATAAGCAATGAACAAATAAGCAATCATACACATACACAGTACACTAGTTTTTTACGTGGAAACCCAAAGCAGAAGAAAACCACGGAATTTTTTTTCTTATATGTGTTGAAGAATTACATTCATTGGAAGCACCAACTTCCTTTGTTTTATTGTTGCAACTGGAAGGAGGCTCCAACCCCCTAGTTTCTCAGGCTACAACCTGAGGGAAGCTCCAACTCTCCAATTCTCTAGCTACAAACCCCTATGTTCTCCAGCTACAACCGAAGGTGGATACAACCACCTGTCCTTACCTCGTCCAATCGCCCTAACGTAGAAGTAGAATGATGAAACCATTGTCACACTATCACTATGATATATACCACTATACAATTGTATCGACCTATACCACTAACCTACATCCAACCTGTACAACTGCCCTGTAATCAATCTGTACCCGAACTAAACATGTATCAACAAAAATACAATAGGTACGTGACCTTTTGAACCAATTGATAGATCTGATGTATCTAAGAACTGTAGACTTTCCTAGGAGCTTGATCTCAGAATATATAACCTTTACATCTTCATCTTCTCAAGTTTCCATAGATTTACTAACATGTATGCACTTTAATACATTGTCAACCCGTGTATGCCTCAGTATGTACGCACCCTAATACACTGTCATCCCACGTGTTATCTCCCCATAAATTATGGGAATCAATTGGTGACTGGGATATTATCTGTATCCAGTGTTTTTGTTGACAAATGATTTTTCATTCTGCAAATAATTTGAAAGAAAAAAGAAAAAAGAAAAAGAAAAGAAAAAAGAAAAAAAAAATAAAGAAAAAGAAAAAAGAAAAAGAGGGCATAAAAGAATTGAAACAAAAGCCCCATGCAATAATAGTAACTTGGCCATACCTTTCAAGCATGGACAAGTTCTTTTTAAATTTAATGTTGATAGGTTAGTGAATAAATCTGACTAAACTGTCTAATCCTGGTCAGATAGCCCTTAGGTTAGATTAGTGAATAAATCTGACCAGACTGTCTAATCCTGGTCAGATAGCCCATAGGTAGAGTAATTTCTTAACCCAATAATTTAATATGGGTTAATTGTCCTAGGAAGATAGGTTAGCATGTAGGTTAGTTACTTCATTTGTTTCACCCCAATGAAACCATCTCGATGAAAAATGTTACACCATGTCTCAAATTCCTAAGAATAGTTTGGTCGAAGCCCTTTGGTGGTGTCTATTTGAAATTTGGGGAAAAAACCCATAAAATACAGTTATCCTAAAGTTTTCCCAACACATGCACTTTTCCTCCCCCCATTTATGTTCCTTACAGATTTCGACGGTCCTGATCA
>SNQJ01S0059245.1:42528-79695 GCA_010110895.2 Picea sitchensis | reverse complement strand
CCCCGTCAACTAGTGATGTTCAGGTTGGTAAGAAGAAGCAAACTGTCAAGTTCCCTTGCATGTTATGTAAAGGTAATCATTACTCTCACCTTTGTCCTCATATGGACAAGGCTTCTTCTCTTTTGGAAAAACTTCAACTTCCAAAAGGTTATCGTAAGCTTTCCTCTGACCCATCGTTGGTTGATGGACTGGTCAATATGGTTCCATCCTCGGTCAGTCCGGTTGATCAGGTGGTCAATCTAGTTTCCTCCTCGATTGAACCACAAACCCAAGTTGTTGATCCAGTTCCATCATCGATTAGCCCTGCTCTTCATCAAAAGAGTGACACCAAAGTGGTCGATATGTTTTCATCCTCGGTCGATCCCACTCACTCATTAGAGAGTGACACCAAAGCGGTCGATCCATTTCCACCCGTCAACCCCATTCTTCCCTTGGAGAATGAAACTCAAGTGGTCGATTCGGTTCTGCCATCGGTCAATCCCACTCCTCCTTTGACGAGTGCCAAAGTGGTTGATCTAGTCCCTTCCTCGGTCAGTCCCACCCTTCATCTGAATATTTCCAAAGTGGTTGATCCGATTCCATCATCGGTCAATCCCACTCTTCCTTTGGAGAGTGCCTGCGCGGTCGATCTGATCCAATAATCGGTCGATCCTACTCTCCCTCTAGAGAGTAAACCTGATACTACCCATGTTTTTCTCATTGATAAAGACTCTACCGTGCTGGGGGGCATCCCTTGCGAAACCCCCTCCAAGTAATGAGGCCATCATTTTTTATTGAGGTGCACTAACTAGACCTCGTCTTCCCTCTCACATTCCTTTCCAAATTACAGTACAGGTTTGTGGTCGGGACGTTCCTCAAACGTTGATAGATGAAGGTGAATTCGTTAGTATTTTTTCCTCTGTTGCTTGGCACGCTTTGGGTTGTCCTCTACTTCCATCGGTTACCCAGAATCTGTTATCTTTTAATAGAAGAACTAGTCAACCTTTAGGGACCCTCCCTCAGTTTCCCGTAACTTTGGGAGGGAAAACTGTCTCTATTGATGTCATGGTAGTCCAAGACCCCTTGGATTTCGCTTTACTCCTTGGGCGGGATTATGTCTATGCCATGAAAGCTATTGTATCCACTCTTTTCTGTGTGATATCTTTCCTTCACAATGGAAGAATTGTGACTATTGATCAACTTTCATTCATTGGCCTTGACTGGGTTACCTCCCTAAGTGGTTCTTATACGCAGACAGTATTGCCCTCACCGCATGTCAATTATGTGGCATTCTCTCCCATGATTTCAACTTCTAATTCTTTGGATCCGGTAGTTGACATGGTGATCTCTTCGGTAGGGTTATTGGAGCCTGATATCCTTACTCCTATCGCGACCCTCGACATGTGTTCCTTCTCGAGTGATTATCTTCCATCCAGCAAAGATCTCCTAGAGGCCATGACCACATTTTATCCATTGACATGGTACCCTTCCAGAGCATTATCCTCTTGGAAGCCATGATCCAGACGAAACCATGAGCATATTTTATCTTCTCTGTGGCAAGATCGTTAAAAAATGAAACAGAGGTCATGAGCATAGTTATTTTCCTGTGTCAAGCTCGTTAAAAAATGAAACAGACACCTCTCTTGAACCTTCTTTTCATCCACCCTTCTCCTTCGGTGAATGAATCAAAGCTTGGAGGGCATGTCTCTATCCTTTGATGATATTTCTGGAGTTAAGCCACTAGCTTTCAAGCTGGGGGCATACCGAGCTTAGTCTTTGTTCTTTCTTGTGCTCGTAAATACATGAGAATGCATCCGGGTAGACTTTTATCTCTTTTTCGGACCTGTATGGATACACAAAAAAGGAACCCCCTGGAGTCTCATTTAAGCTCTTTTCAGACTCTATAAACATGAAAATATTTTCGAGTGATCTTGCTTTCTTTTCCACTCGTTAAACGGTTTGAAAGGGCATCTTTCGAGTGATAATTTATCTCTTTTTCGGCCTCGCGAGACTAAAATTACGAAAAAGGACAACATTGGAGTCATCTTTAAGTTCTTTTCAGACTCTCTAAACATGAAAACATTACCGAGCGACCTTGTTCTCTTCACGCTCATTAAAGTATTTGAAGAAAACGTTTGTTGAGTGATATTTTATCTCTTTTTCGGTCTCGTCAGACTACCTTACGAAAAAGAAATTGAGAGAGTTCTCTTTTAAGTGTTTTTCCAGACTCTATAATCATGAAAAACCTTCGAGTTTTCTTTCTTTGGACTCGCTAAACAAAACATCGACAGACCCATATGGGATCAAACCCTTACTTCTTCCAATTCGTTAAAAAAAGGAAGAGGAACTTACCGAAGGTGAGTTTTATCGAGCATGTGTTATCCTCCTCGAGCTCGTTAAATTAAAAAGAGGTATGCATCTATCTAGATGGGGGGAAAAATTGAAAGAAGCAAGCCAAGCAGTTTCTTGAGAACATTACCAAGTAACTCTTAGAGTCACCCTTGAACACGGCACTTTGTCTTTGCACACATCTTAATCCGCTGAACCTCTGCACTGAACCAATTCTTTGAGTTTTTCTTACTCCTTTGGGTCACCCGACGAAAGTCACAGTATCCACTGCATTATCATGTTTTGGTCCATGTCACATTTCTGTTGTTTTGCCTCAGTGTTCAAGGGAAGTATCCGCCTCAAGAGTTAACCATCACAAATATTGTGTCTCAATACCCGTGTCAGTCCATGTTCATTTGATCTACCAATTACATCTCTATGTCCATTTCGTGTCATTGATGGGGGATACATCAAGGCCCTCCTTCGACGAGTCTATTCCTGTCGACTTCAACACATTATCCAGGGAGTATACTTAGAAACCAATTAGTACTTTGGGACTTGCATGCCTCAATGGCAGGCCTCCTCACATTCGATAGTGGGTTTACATCATTGACCTTTGATCGGATGATTCCACGGATGTTTGACTTCAGCTCATCCATTCACATTCGTTGGGATGTACTAGAGTACCTTGGGAATCATTGACATTAATGGTGATTTCCCTCGCGCTTGTTAACGGTTTACATCATTGACCAGTAATCAAGTGGTTTCTGCCATGTTCGACATCAGGACATCTATTCACATGGTTAGATTCGTACTACATCGGGATCGGTAAGAAGACCCCAGGTTGAGTGATCACTTTTATATGTACTTTTCCCAGGTTGCGATGGAGTTTCTCTTGAACAATGACACATATACTGTTACATAGACCCACTTTGTATTGGTCGTGGCTATGTCTTGTCATCTCGTAGATCCACTGTGTATTCTTCATGGCTACGATCAGTTCAGGTCATGGGAATGTAGATCCATAGTGTATTTTCAGTGGCTATACCTTTTTATCAATACAATTATGGATCTGCAGTGTATTTTATGGCGGTCATATCTTGCAAGTCTTTACCACCCAAGCATAGGTATGTCTGCCTTGGGTTTGAAACATGTCATAATATTTGTTGGATGTTTGTGTGCAGCTTCTGTTAGGTTCTTTGTGTCTATACCCTTGCTTGAAAGTCTACAAAGAATTTCAAGTACGAGCCCCTACTCTTCTCCTGTGGTCATGGTCCTGAAGAAATAAGGTTCTTGGCGAATGTGTCCTCGCTTTCATGCCCTCAACAAACTTACCATCAAAGACAAATTCCCCATTCCTGTCATTGATGACCTCCTGGATGAATTGAATGGCACCCAATTCTTCACTAAACTTGATCTTCGTTCGGGCTACCACCAGATACATATGAAAGAGGCAGACATTCCAAAGAATTCCTTTTGAACTCATGAGGGCCACTATGAGTTTTTGGTCATGCCCTTTGGCTTGTGTAATGCCCCCTCCACCTTCCAAAGCCTCATGAATCATGTCTTTCATCCTTTTCTCCACCATTTTGTCTTAGTTTTCTTTGATGATATCCTCATCNCGCTTGTTAACGGTTTACATCATTGACCAGTAATCAAGTGGTTTCTGCCATGTTCGACATCAGGACATCTATTCACATGGTTAGATTCGTACTACATCGGGATCGGTAAGAAGACCCCAGGTTGAGTGATCACTTTTATATGTACTTTTCCCAGGTTGCGATGGAGTTTCTCTTGAACAATGACACATATACTGTTACATAGACCCACTTTGTATTGGTCGTGGCTATGTCTTGTCATCTCGTAGATCCACTGTGTATTCTTCATGGCTACGATCAGTTCAGGTCATGGGAATGTAGATCCATAGTGTATTTTCAGTGGCTATACCTTTTTATCAATACAATTATGGATCTGCAGTGTATTTTATGGCGGTCATATCTTGCAAGTCTTTACCACCCAAGCATAGGTATGTCTGCCTTGGGTTTGAAACATGTCATAATATTTGTTGGATGTTTGTGTGCAGCTTCTGTTAGGTTCTTTGTGTCTATACCCTTGCTTGAAAGTCTACAAAGAATTTCAAGTACGAGCCCCTACTCTTCTCCTGTGGTCATGGTCCTGAAGAAATAAGGTTCTTGGCGAATGTGTCCTCGCTTTCATGCCCTCAACAAACTTACCATCAAAGACAAATTCCCCATTCCTGTCATTGATGACCTCCTGGATGAATTGAATGGCACCCAATTCTTCACTAAACTTGATCTTCGTTCGGGCTACCACCAGATACATATGAAAGAGGCAGACATTCCAAAGAATTCCTTTTGAACTCATGAGGGCCACTATGAGTTTTTGGTCATGCCCTTTGGCTTGTGTAATGCCCCCTCCACCTTCCAAAGCCTCATGAATCATGTCTTTCATCCTTTTCTCCACCATTTTGTCTTAGTTTTCTTTGATGATATCCTCATCTATAGAAAAACCTGGACAGACCATCTTTCTCATTTGGATCGAGTTCTCCATCTACTCTCTCAACACCAACTTTTCCTGAAACAGTCTAAATGTGCTTTTGGCACCTCCGAAGTAGAATACTTGGGTCATCTAGTTGGCAAATATGGTGTCAAGGTGGATCCTAAAAATATTGAAGCTATGAAAGACTGGCCTCACCCAAAGACTCTTAAGAGCTTGCGTGGATTTCTGGTCTTAACAGGGTATTATCGCAAATTTGTTAAGAATTATGGGAAGATTGCAGCACCTCTCACTGCTCTACTCAAAAAGAACTCTTTCACTTGGACTCCAGCCGTTGCTCAAGCTTTTCAAACCTTGAATATGTCCATGTGCACCACTCCAGTCCTCGCCCTTCCCAATTTCACAAAGACCTTTGTGTTGGAATGTGATGCCTCAGGGAAAGGAATTGGTGTTGTCCTGATGCAAGAGGGTCGACCTTTGGCCTTTACCAGCAAGCAACTATCTAAAAGAAATATGGGCAAATCCATCTATGAAAAGGAAATTTTGGCTATTTTTCATGTCGTTGATCTATGGTGCCCTTATCTATTAGGGAAACGTTTCCAAATTAAGACAGACCCTCAAAGCCTCAAGTATTTTCTGGAACAACGCATTTCCTCCCCGGAACAACAAAAATGGGTGACTAAACTCTTCGGATATGATTATGAGATCATTTACAATAAAGGAAAAGACAATGTGGTTGTGGATGCACTTTCCCAAAAATATGAAGATAAAGGATCCCTTTTTTCTCTTTCATTCATTGTACCAGATTGGCTCCAAGTCGTTCGCCAGGAATGGCTACAAGACCCCAAAAGTTCGCAGTTGATCCAACAATTGAATTCCAAGGCTCCAGCTTCCCTAGGGTACTCTTGGCTCCATGATGAACTTCGATACAAAGTCTGTTTGTATTTAAGTAAACAATCCAAGCTTAAATCCACGGTACTTTCTAATCTTCATGCTACACCCACAGCAGGGCACTTCGGGTTCACCAAAACCTATGACAGGGTCAAACGTTCCTTTTTCTGGGATGGTATGAAATAGGACATTCATAATTTTGTAGCTGAATGTGATGTGTGTCAATGCAACAAGGGATAAACAGTCAAATATTCGGGCACTCTACAACCGCTCCCGATTCTACTTGTTATTTGGAAGGATATCTCTATGGATTTTATTACCAGCTTACCCAAATCGGGAAATAAATCCGTCATCATGGTGGTTGTTGATCACCTTTCCAAGTATGCTCATTTCTGCACCCTTCAACACCCATTTACAACATCCACGGTGGCTCAAATTTTCATGGATCAGGTCTTCAAGCTTCATGGCATTCCGCACTCTATTGTTTCTGATCGTGACCCAACTTTCACAAGCAATTTTTGGCAAGAACTGTTCAAGATATAAGGCACCGAATTGCATCTCAGCACAGCTTATCATCCCCTGACAAATGGCCAAACAGAAGCTGTCCACGAGTGTTTGGAAACATATTTGAGGTGCTTTGCCTCGGAAAAGAAAAATCACTGGGCTCAATGGTTACCCCTAGCTGAATGGTGGTACAACACTTCATACCATATAGCTACACACATGACTCCTTTTGAAGCGGTATATGGATAGAAGACACCTTCAGTTCTCTCATACTTACCGGGTGCCTCGAAGGTCCAAGCGATTGACCTAACACTTACAGCTAGAGAAGTTATTCTTTGTACCCTCAAAGAGAATTTGGTCATGGCATAGAATCGCTTGAAGCAACAAGCAAATCAAGGTCACTCTGAATGTCAATTTGCAGAAGGGGATCAGGTGTTTCTTCGACTGCAACCTTACAAGCAAACTTCCCTCAAGGTCGAGCATTGTCAGAAGCCAGCGCCCAAATTTTGTGGTCCTTATACCGTTCTCAAGCGTGTGGGACAAGTAGCCTATCAATTAGCTTTGCCCAACCATTCGAAGCTACATCCTATTTTTCATGTTTCATGCTTAAAGAAGGTGATTGGAGCTAAGTGCCAAATTCAAACCAACCTTCTAGAGTTAGCTGAAGAAGGATCCATTTGGATACATCCAGAAGTAGTTTTGGACCAGCGTGAGCGTCACCTACGTCAGAGAACCATCAACGAAGTGCTTGTCCAGTGGAAATATACAACTCCAGCAGACGCCACTTGGGAACCATCTGCCATTATGCAGCAATTTCCTCATCTCAAGCCTTGAGGACAAGGTTATTTTTAAGGGGGTGTACATGTTAGGGTCCTAACTCGCACATAGGTAGAACAATATATTTGGATGTAATAAAGGTCAATATTAATAAGGCCTTTCAATAAAATAGAATAAGGCAGATGTAAGAAGACCTAATAGAAGCTTCCGCTTCTAGAAGGTTCTTCCTCTAGATGCTTCTTTTCAGTATAAATAGGAGTCGAGGGTATGAGAAACATAGCTTGGATATTATTGTAATAGAGATCTTCTCAGCTGGAGGTTTCCCTCTCGAAGAGGCCTGTGAACATTGCTTTCAGATTCAAAGTGTTATTTCTGTTATTATTCTCATATCGTTTCAGTGTTATTGTGGTGAATGTTCTGGTTATATTTCTATTATTCTGCCATTACTAGCATTTTATTTCTATTCTGCATACATTTTATATCTGGTATATTATAGACATAAACAATTTCCTTCCTCTTTGGGAAAATTTAGTGTCTTTTTCCCCCGAATAACCTAAACCTCCTTCTTCCCATCTACAAAAATTGTACAACCTTTGGCTCTCGGTCTTAGGTTTTATTTTGAAATCTCCAAAAATTGAGCTTCATTGTGGTAACCCAAGTTCCCTTGTTCATCACTTAAATTTACAAGTTTGACAAATGGGGAAGCCTCTTGTTGCTCTTTTATCCTTTAATTGGGATGAGAGGAGGTTTTTTTTGTATCCCAAATAGTCTAGGGAGGGAATCACCAAGTGGTTCCTCTGCCTTTCTATATAAACCTACATCCTGTGACCCAAAATACATATTTTCTATAGTATTCCCTATCATAGGGCTTGTGGGAATTGTAGACTTACCTGATACCATCGTAGAGTCCTTCCTTTCCTTGAATGATTTAAAATTTGGCATCAATGGTAGCTTTGTGTCCAATGGAATTTTGGCTTTGGTTGAACAAATATATTAGACTCAAGCACCATTCTCTGAATTAGACAACATAACCAATTTCCATAAATATATCATTAGACCACAAAACTAGTGGCAACCTCGGGAGTTGAACCCAAACCAAACAGTGATCTATATGCTCTTTCTAGAATAAAAATCCAAATGTCATCATTTTAAGAATAAGTGTTGAACTCCCCACTTCCATCTATTCTAGATAATTTGATCCACCTCGGTTGAGGATCTAAAAATCCACACCATATGCTCTTTTATCAAATAAAAACACCAACGAGGAAAACCCACCACAGGTTTGAAGTATTCCTACATCCAATATTTTAGGGTACCACTTCTCATTCTTCATCCTAGAAGATACCCAACTAAATTTGAATCCTTTAACTCCAGTATCTCATGTAAATTATCCTTTTCTCCCAAGTGAGGGTTTCCTAAGTCCTATTTTGGCTTAATACATTTATGACTTTTCCTCACCTTCCTAACTCCTCCAACTATTCAAACCCTAAACAAATGTCTTCTGAGTAGGGTAAACTGCTCATCAAATCTATATCCAGCAAAAATCCAATAATATTAGAGCCTACAACTTGACCCTCTCTACCAATGATATTGGATAAGGGAGAATCACAATACTAGAAAACTAGTTACGCAAAGTAAAAAATCAAATTATTTACTTCAACTTGTGTGTATCAAATTGTCGAGGTTAATACTCTATGAGGAAAAGTGCGAGGATGGGAAAACCTAGTACCAAGTGGAACAAATGAAATGTACCTCTCACTCGAAAATAATGCATTACATTGAATTCATATAGCCTTGATCATATCATGTATTAACAAGTAATCATGAAGAGGCCAGTGTTCACAAGCTTCTGTATATAACACATATTCCACACATGTTTGCAGAATGAAACCTAATTAAGAACCTCCATAGAGAACTTCGAGTGGGATTGTACATGTTTTCATGCAAGTTGATCATCGTGTTTCAAGAAAGGGGTGACTTATACACTAGTTCATGCAACGTATCCAGACTTGACCACAATATGGCAACTAGAATGGAAATATGCAACCATTATTGGGTTAGAAGGCCAATAAGGAGACCAATGGGAGGAATATATTTCTAAACTAAAGGTAATTCATGTGCACATCAAATATGCATAGGATGAGTTAGTTTGATCTAAGAACCCAACATTAGGGGACTATACTCCTAAGATGGCGTGTAATGCAATGTTTTCTAATGATAATCAAGCGAAGGCCCAATGGTGGTGGAAGCCACTATAGAGGATCATATCTCCACTGAAAGACATGATTTTTATGTGGTTGGCCATAATTAACAAATCCTTCACTTGGGAAATTCTCTAGAAAAGGAATTATGTAGGTCCAAGCAAATGCACTCTATGCAATGAAGAGATGGAAACTATAATTCATTTGTTGATAACTTTTCCCTATACTTGTGAGGTTTGGGTAGAATTGGATAATCTAACCATTATTAGAATAGTTTGGTAGGGGAAGTCCATTGCAAACTGCTTCGGAGGTTCGTAGTAGAAACAATAATTGAAAGACTACAAGACTCTTCCTTTGATAGTGGCATGGAGTATCTAGCTTGCTAAAAATGTTGATATTTTTGACAATGGATTCATACCTCCTTTTCAATATGCTTCTTAAATAAGAACCATCTTTAATAGTTAAAAGGGTCATTATGTTGTTAAAAAGTTGAGGCTATTAGTGGATGAGTCAATTGACAAGACAGGACCCTGGGAATACTTTGATGGTGCCATCCAAGGCACTCCACTTGTGTGTGGTTCTGAGGGCATAATATTTTTCATTGAATCACATGTCATAAGGTTTAATGCATTTCTAGGAGGGGGAACAAATAATTATGCTTAATTATTGGCCTTGAAATTTCTTATAAAACTGTCAACTGGAAAAAGGTGTGCAAAAATTTCGAGTTTTTTGGGACTCCTTGATAGTAATTAATTGAATGAATGGAAGGAACATGATCTGTAATCTACTTCAAAGTCCTATCTTTGATAAAGTGAAAAGAATGGCATTTGTTTTTAATTCAATATCTTTCTTCCATGTGTACAGAAAGCTCAATTTTGAGGTTGATTCCCTTTTGAAAGAAGGGCTCACATTGGTTTTTGACACTTGGATGATTAAATAGTCAATAGATGTAGCAATTGTTTCTGAATCAAGGTTCTTAGTCTATGAAATATGATCGTAGGATGAACTCTACATTTATGTTTCTTATGCTATGTTCTTCTCTATTATCTCTTGAAGTAGACCTTTATCAGTCTTTGGTATTATTACTTTTTTGATATGTTAGCTCAGTTTAGTTATTTTTTTGGCTATTTTGGATAGTTTGATTTGTGGAGCAGCCAAGTGGTATGATAAACACTTGAAAACATTTTATGTACAATTGTGATTCCAATTTTTATGACAAGGACAATGTCCTTATATGTGTTCTGTAAGGCAATGTAAATACTAGCATGGGGACTTTGTAAAAGGTTGATAGAGGTCCTTTTTGGCTAGGTCAAGAGATCTAATCTCTTTGGTTATTATGGAAAAACTACAAAGCATATGCAGTATGTAATCTCTTTTCATCTTCCAATAGAAGTTATGATTTTTTTTCCAAGGAAAAAAACAATGAAAATAACCATGGAGAACGAGACACCAACAAGATTTAAACTTACATAAATTGAATCGGTGCTAAAGGGTGGGGGGGGAATAGAAGGTTGAGAAAATATTGTTACAAGGGAGAATGAAAATCTCTCTTGAGTTATTTTTAGCAAACAGGTTGAGAATTTATTTCACTGCTCGAGCCTATAACTTTGCACCACTACTTCTAATCTTGAATGGCATTATGGGATTCAATATATAAATATTAGGATCCACTCTTTTGCACGTTTAAATATTCCTCCATTCTCTTGAGTTCTTGTGTGGGTTGCAAATTGGCATAGATCAGTTTTTCCCCTAGCATTTTCTTGTATAGGCCACTAGTTGTTTCGTCTAGTGTTCTTGAGGGGCAAAAGAGTTTATCGATATGACTATGTTCAATTTCTAAATTTCTTGTAGGGTAGCTAACATAGTCTACACCCTTTATCAGATAATTTGGCTTATTTCTCAAATGTATAGTGCATTTGCAATTTTACATCATTGCTTCCAATTAAGTGTCTTTAAAATAGTGAAATTTAATTGTGTCCATCTATGTTGGTAGTCATATTTTGAAGAGCATGTGCACAAGAAGCAATCGTGTTCTGTTCTCATCTGCTTTTCTAATTGTTACTAAAGGTGATTGTAGACATGAGACAATGTCATTGTTTCAATTGGAACAACTGACATATTTTTCTATCTTGGAACTTTTGAACTCCTTTTTGAATTGGCAAGTACCTCTGGGTTTTTTGTGAGCCTCTGTATCTTTTGAGATCTAATATTTCCTTACAATATTGAAGAAAATGGACCCACCTTTCCCTCATATTCTTAGATTTCATTTGAAATTCACACTTTCCTTGTAGGAGTCTTGGGTTGGTGGTTGGGTCGTCTTTGGCTTGTGAAGGCGGTAACATATTTATGGGATTTGATTCCATATTAATACTCCCCTTCTATGAAATTGAATACTTCAAGCAATATCTGGTTATTGGTTTTTGGAATGAACCCATGTTCAAAGTACAAAGACCTGGGTTCTATAAAAATCATGCTTAATTTTAAAAAACAAAAGGAAAAATATAACATTTGTATCAATTGGACATCCAGGGCACATGTATTTTACCTATATTCCTAATCAATATCATTCATACTCATGCTTCTTGGTCTTTTGGTAGGCTTCCTCGATGTGTTTGGCCATGAAGAGGCAAGTGTTCACAAGCTTTTGTATATAACACATATTCCACACATGATTACAGAATGAAACCTAATTAAGAATCTACATAGAGAACTTCGAGTGGGATTGTACACATGTTTGAAACTGAAGCCCATGGACCTCCACATAGAACTTGAAGGTGATTTTCCAGCATTGGTTTATAGTGGTGATAATCTATCTAATCTATCATTGTTGAAAATATTCCTTCTTACTCCCTCATTTTCTGGTCTTTCCCAAGTCTCTCATGTTGTTTTTTTTCTAAGTTTCTCTATGACTTTCAGTTCTGATTCTATGCTTGTCAATATTTCCCACAAATCACCTATTGAATCACATTGATGGAACAATTTCAGGGGAGGGAAGTGATCTTTCTCCTCCCTATTGAACAGATTTTATTCATAATATCTATTCTATTCAATATTGTTTATCCATTCTCGTCTTTAACCTTCTGCAATACAACAGAATGAAAAGGAGTATTTTTATTCTCTCTCATCTAGGTAACCTTGGGTTTTAAATTGCTCTATTCATTTCTTCACTATTGCACCTTTGTCCATGGTTTTCACTGTGGTTATCCAATAATTTGTTTTGTCATATATATGGTCTTCTTGCAGCCACCATTGTCCTCCTCTATCTTCTCAGATAACAATAAAGTCGATTGTAATATTGTTACATCGAATTGTATATTCAAGGATTTATAGGCAGAATGTAATCATACTTTGTTTATTTAAATGTTTGTTTCTTATGTTACCCATTTTTAAATCAAATTGGTCAAAATTACTACATTTCTTTGTGTAGAAGGAAACCTTGGGTTTCAAATTTCTCTATTCATTTCTTATGTACTGCACCTTCGTCCATGGTTTGTATTGTAGTTATGAATATTCAATAATTGTTTATGTCATATATATGGTATTCTTCTAGCTAACATTGTCCTCCTCTATCTTCCATGATAATAAGAAAGTCAACTATAATATTGTTTATTTCGTACTGTGTATCTGATGTACTTACAAGCCTGTTACTGCTTTTCTCTCCAAGAACATATTATTGTCACTACGAAATGTTCAAGTTGAGGATGAAAAATCCAGAGCAGCCAATAATGGGAAAAAACCAGGTCTTAATTGTTCAGTTTTCATTGTTCTTTCTTCCCAACTTACATAATATCCTTGACTTTACTTAGAAACAACTTCAAACACACAAATTAGAAGATGACAGAAATAGTTGATGTTGAAAGCTACCAAATGAACACATGCTCCATTGTAGATACCAACATTGACCAAGTACTAAGTAACAATCGTATTTTAATATTAGTTGCAATTTCATACATAGTGGGGGATTGCTTGTATGATGCATTTCAAGTTCTGTTGCATTTCTATTATTCTTCAGTAGAATTGCAGCATGGATTGATATATCACTTTCCGTGTTGATTGAACAATGGAAATGTTGATGCGTTAGAGTCATTCTAGTAAAAATTGGCATCTAATTTTATGTATCGGTTGCATGGCATTCATGATGTTGGTACATATATTTCAAAGATGCGGTTATTTTCATCTTCAAACCAAGCTTATAGTGAGAGGGGGTTGTGGGGGGATACATTTTGCATACGATGGCTAGACAACTAGCTAAATATGTCAATTTCAATTTGGTCACTAACGAGGAAGAGAAGGTACTTACTATTCAATAGAAATGTAAATAGAGATCCGTATTGCATCTTGTTCCATGACAATAATCCTCTTAGTGGTCATTACAAACCATTTATCTATAAAAAAAAAATCCATGTGCAATTTTGGAAGATCTAATGCATACTTGACCCTCATGTGAAAATACCTTCAATTCCATTTGAAATGCATTATGCATGACATGAATTCTCGTGGTTTGGACATACCAGCGACTAGTTCATCTAGTTGTGGAAAGAGTCTCTTCACTACACTTTGTTACTTGGTTGTGTTAGAGTTTGATGTACAATATATTAGAATGTACATTGTGCAATCCTTCCACAATGCACTTATAGATGGGAATCACAATGACCTCCACTGCTTGCATCGACACCTAACACCTGATGTCATACAAAGCATACCAAGACTTGGGAGTTGGAAATCATATCTAATAATCGTGTCAGTGCCATATGAGGAGAGAAATATAGAGGGTGGGCCATTTTTTTGCAGTGGGTTTCAATCATATTCTAAGTAAATATCCAAGTTTGGCCCTCCCTTGCAAATAGCATTGTGACCTACTACATTTCTCATTCGAACAATGATAAAACAATTGATTTGATATCATTTGAAACAGATACAGCCCACATCCACTATGAACCATTGGTAAGACAAAGTTGCAACCAGGAAAGAACTTTCCATTCTATCCAAGTTACAATAATACAGAACATGGTGAATGGCATTGACTTCCATATGGTTACAAACACACTGGAAATCCCTAGTAAGAAGCATAAGCTTACTTACCACCATATGTACAAAACAAAGCTGCATTGACACGGTCCCTACTAAAGACAAGAAACAGATGCTCAGTGGAGAAGCCCAACAAACTCCTCACCTTTCACATTGTGCACATACATTAGTCCCAACAGATAATCATCCCAGCCTCCACATGCCCTGCCACCAAGTAGAACCTTTTCCAGTTGATAGGTGTAAACTCACTTACCACCAACTGAAAAAGAAAATGTGTGAAAGAAAAAAGATTGATCACATATCCACCGTTGGGCATCATTCTAATAAGAGTCCAAACATAAGCTTCCATATATTAAAGCAATCACTTCGCAGTGCAGAGAATGAGAAAGAGAAAACACTCATTGGGCAATCCCATCTATGAAAGAAAGATGCAAAGAAAATCTATATGGAACAAATTAAAGACACCCCTTGGATCACATGTGCAATTTGTGAGGAACTGCATTTTCAAAAGAACATAAAATGTTTCACCTACGACTTGGAAAAAGAATATGTTAGCTTGACATTGAATGATAGAACGTTCTCCACTAAAACAATATGTGTATTGTGCAAAAGGTCGCTCCAAAATGGAAAAGTGCCACAATTTGCAACACCGGACCAAATAAGATGTAACACACCACTACCAAATGTAAGTACACTTTCAGAACTAAAAGAGAGGTTTGTGTCACTGTGAATCGCATTTGCATAGATCAAACCATGGGGTTATAAACGATCCAAATGGGCTTAATAAGATCAATTTTCTATGGGCCCATCCATATGGATGTTGTGCAAAAGCATTTTTGCAATCCATGGATGAAACCCTCACAATATTTGTTGCGTTGAAGAAGAATTTGCAATACAGGAATGCACACCAGACAGGTAGAGTATGTGTCAACTTTTTCATGAGAGCATTGAAAGAATTGTGTTCTAGGAGTCTGTATAAGGCTGAAAACATCTGTATAAACGAGGACTGGAATCATGTTCTTCAAGAAGAGACTAGAAAATCCACGTAAAATGTGGACACTGGTACTAAAATTGATACCGATGGTGAATCATACAATGAAAAACCTACAGAGACATTGATCCATGGACTCACAATATCACAACGCATTCGTGACTTGGAGGACAAGATCATTGAACTTGAACCCACTGAAGGCCAACGTCCACTTGGAATTTTCAAGGACAAATATGCAGAAGAGATGAACTTCCCAACATTTTTCTATGGAGACCCACGTGATGATGACATTACAAAACATTTTAGCTACCAAAAAATAGTTAAATGGGAATTGTTACAAGCAAGCAGTGATTTCTCATGTCACACAACAAATTTGTTTTTCAAGACAATGCGAATAATAATTGAGAAAGTGCTCTCCTACTTCTGGGTGCAAATAAGAAAAGCTCAGCTCCGTGCAAGGAATATATTAGCAAAAGAAGTCAAGTACAAAGAAAATTTGGAGAGACTTTTTAAATCTGATATTGGATACATATATTTCAAAAACATTTGGATCTCTCTAGATCACTTGCAACAAATCAAGAAAACACTATTTGCAATGATTCGACAATTGGGGGCCCCAACCTTCTTTGTCACATTTACAAGTGCATAACATCGATGGACTCCATTGGTAACTACACTAAACGAGATAGACAGGAACAAAGAGAAAGCAAATTGATAGATTGGAAGTAAACGATGTTGACTATATCATAAGGAAAGACCTAGTCACATGTACTAGTTACTATAGACATAAAATCAACGCATTAAAACAAATGATATTCCATGATGACACGTTCTTTGGAAAATTTTCAAACCACTATTTTGTAACATAGTTTCAAAATAGGGGAAGTGAACATGAACATGGCCTCATGTGGACAGAAAATGCTCCAATATACGAAAAAGGATAGTAACACGCAAATTGATAATTTTTTGGACCAATACATTACCTATGACACAGATCATTTGGATCTAAAACTCTCCAAAGTCCACAGGCACTACCATACAAAGAGTTGTAAGAAACGTAGAGACTCACACTATAGATACAACTTTCCTATGCCACTAATGAAAACGATGAAATTCATTGAACCACTTACTTCATTCGACAACATTCTCGTTGAGAAATCAAAAACCCTTCTCACATTTCTAGAGAGAATAGATTTTGACAAATTCATGAGCTTCGATGACTTCTTGATGGAAATAAAGATAACAAAAGATGAGTGCATCAAATTATTACAATCTACACTAAAGCAACCAACAATGTTATCACCCAATGCCTTAAAAATGATAAGAAATCAATAAAATTCAATCCACATCAAGGGGGAAACCTCCTTTAAAATATATAAACTTCAGAACACAATATGAGATGAGATAAGATGATCCTAATAATAGATCTCCTTCATATATATATAGGAGACAAAGGGTTGCCATTATAATGAAAGGGTGGAAAGAAGGGTTCTAGACGACCTAATAGAAATGTAATAATTCAATATCTAGGTCATAATAAGGGGTTTCATACATATCATGTGGCTTTGTCTAGAGCTTAACATGCATGTCCCCTTCAAACAAGTGTTTTCCTCAACACTTGTCTAACCACAAATGATTTTGCATGAATATTTGTTGGTTATTACTCTTTCTATCTACTTCTTGGTTGACCCAAGTTCAGATCTAACAGGTTTCCGACAAAACC
Organism: Picea sitchensis; assembly: GCA_010110895.2. NCBI lineage: Eukaryota > Viridiplantae > Streptophyta > Pinopsida > Pinales > Pinaceae > Picea > Picea sitchensis. Next base: position 62,756 of record SNQJ01S0059245.1, on the reverse strand, counting down.
CTCTAAAACTATCGGCCCTCCTGGTAAACCAGAAGGCAACACAACACATAGAATGTATTGCGCAATCTCACTTGAGATAGTCCTATGGGTGACTGCAATACTCATATTCTTGCAGTCTAGGAAAGAGTGGGGATCTGGGATTACAATTCATCTTCTTAGGCCTTGATCTTGTTGTTCTCTCTATCATGCTTAAGATTCATTCATTTGTTAATTTTATGCATGCAATCTAATTGATCTATCAGATAACAGATCTAACAGAAATATTCATTCATTCATTCACCATCTAAATACTGATATAAGGTAATTATGTCATAAACACCACACATAACATAGGCTTTATCGTGGTTCAGCCCCTCCTGGGCTACGTCCACAAAGATTTGGCTTCTTAGGCTCTTTTATTTAGATTTTTGCAAGATATGGCGTCGCGTGCACTACAATTCTAATTATACAATCATAAAATAGGTTCCAAAACCTCTGTGAGGCGGACTAGATCGCACCAGGCTCCTTAGCCTATGATCTAACCCTTGAGATCTAACTAATTGACTCTCCTACAGCTCAACAACATACAAAAAGGTATCAGATCTTACAATCATTCTCCTAGACAAGAAAAACAATATTCTCTAACATTCTGGAACCAAAAAACACAACCCACCCCCGACCTAGAAATCCTAGGTACTTATTTATATTAATTTTCATCTTGTCACCCATTATAATGTCTTACAAAAACCCTAACCCTAACGTGGTTCGGTTTTCCTGCATGCTTTCCTCCTTTGCATGTAGCTTTTCCTCACATATGCTACTTTTCCTGCCAGTTGTATTTCTCCAAATTAAGATTTATTTTCCAATATTGGACTTTTCCTCAACCTTGACCTGCACCCAACACACCCCCAACACTAACATGTGGCTCATCCCGAGCCACCTAGGCAATGCACGCTCCTTCGACGGCCTCTGCTAGGTTGTGGAACTTGTTTGCAAGTTCCTCTCCTCTTTCCTAGACCTGGGCGACCTTCTCTGTGAGCGCTTCTAATGCTTGTGTTGTGATCTCCTCCTGGATCATTGCTACACACTATGCCTATGATTGTGCCAAGTTCTTCTTCTCCTCCTCCAACTGCGCGATCATATGCATTGCTTTCTCTTGAAGGGGTTCCATCTGCGCCTGTCTATCCTGTTTTTAGCTATGCCTACACCTTCTTCATATCTTGCGTTCCTTTCAGACGATCTATGATTCTGATTGTATTTTTCCTCTGCTTGAGGTCTTGGATCGTTGCGCTTATCCTTTCTTCTTCCTCGTCCCACTTCTAGACATGCTCATCTTCCTCCAGCGCTATCAAAAGTTGCGCTTCTCTGTCGAATAATTTGACTGTTGTGTTGACTTGTTTCTCCATTTTTGTCAGTTGGAGTGCAGCTTCTACTTTCCTCTACTCTCGAACCTTGGGCTAGGTTATGTGATTGATATTCTCTTTGAGCTCCTCAATCTATTTCCTGAATTGGTCAATTGTCTATGCAATAAGGTTGATCTTCTCCTCTATGTTTCTTTATGATTCTTGCGCTCTATTAGGGATTCGGTTGTATGTCATTGTCAATCCCTGCTCTAGCATGTCTGCGCATTCCTTATTTTCTTCCTTTTTTTTTGTCAGCTGGTCATATTGATCTAGAGAATCTCTGTGACTCATTTTCCCACCTCTAGGTTTGTGGCATATGCACGAGCCCTAGACTGTACTTATTGCATGATGCTGGATTGTAGCCCGTATAAAGCCTTTGTCGGAATTTACTCCATCACCATCTCAAGTTGTTCTACCTCCTACGGGTATTTATACAATGTCTCATGATTGAATTTGATCATTTGATGTGTTATGGTGAATTCTTCCCTACCTTGAACAACAAATTGCACAGTCTCTTTGCCCTTTTTCTGCGCAAATGGTCGTTGTATCTTTTCCTGTGGCTGTGCAGTGGCATGTGATTCTACTCAACTATGGAGTTATTGAATGTTTTCGTGTACCTCTAGGATATTACCCATAATCTCTTCCCTCTATGCCACTGTAATCTTGAACACTTCCTCACTCCTATCTTGGACCTTATGTGCGACGAGCTCTACATCATCCCATGTGAGGGTGATGTCGGGGTCCTCTGTCTTGTACTTCCTCTTCTTGCTTTCATATTTTCCCTGCGCGAGATTTCTTGCAGTTTGTAAGGGTTTCGCCTCTATTGTTGTTCCTTCGCCTATTTCCTTTGGAGCTTGTGTTGTCTCCTTTTGTACAGTCTGTGTTTGTCTTCCTGTTCTCGCTACTGTAGGCATTCTCCTTGGCCTTTTTGGTACTGTGTTTCTCCCACTTTGTAGGTTTGGAGTTGTGGTTGTCCTGGTGTTGTCAACCGGACTACCTTTTTGGGATGACAAGCCTGCTCTAGTCATCTCTTTGGGCTTAGAGGACTGCGGCGTGTCTGTCCTCATCGATGATTTTTCTATTGGAAGCTACCACTACACACGCCAATCCTTGATCATCCACTCGACCTCTTCCTTGGCGACACAATATTGCATCTTCAACCATTCCTTCTTAGTATCCTTTGCATCTTGGATCCATAGGAGATGTCGGGATACCTTGAATTTAGCTATCCCTTCTGTCTATTGCGGGACCTCCATCGGTATGCATCATACGTTTGTTGTGCAATGTGCATTGCTGGATTTATTCTAGTAGCATGGAAAACACAGTGTTGTTTGCATGATGTGTCTTGTTATCTTTCTCCTACTAGAGAGATTCATACCTAGTTGTATATCATTTCCCTACCTTGTCCAGGAATGTTGAGAAATTAGGCTCTTGCCACCCTACCAGATCTATCATTATTATGAACTAGGAGTAATGGAACTCAGTTCCATTGTCCTATGCATCGCGATAGTCAAGTAGGAATTGTTTCAACAAGTACGACACCCAACTGAACACCATCCCCTTTGTGCATTGTGCTGCTACTATGATCGCTCTTGCTGGCACTTCATCTATGTGACATTTTCTTAGCATCTTGCATGCCATTATCTTACTGGTGAATCTTGTGGCTTCGTCATTGATTTCTTTGATGATGATGCCTATATTCCCCATGGTCGTGTCGAAATATGCCTTTACTTGTTCCGTCAGTTCTTTCTCGTGCACTTTATTTTATAAAAAATCTTTCGACTGCGCGTCAACAGTAGGAAATCACGTTATTTTGGAAATTAATTCCACGTTAATCTATATTGGTCTTTCCATCCAAATAATTCCTCCATGGACCCAGGCGACCAGTTGCTTGACACACAGATTGACATTCTTACCGCGCCCAAAATGTGGTATGTCCAAGAGTTTCATTATATCTAAGTTATACAACCCCATAATCCGTTGTGTTCTCTCTAGCACTTGCCTTCCTAGGGGTCCAATCTCCCCTATGTTGATCAGATAGTTTTCCTCAGCCAATTCTGGAAATTTGGCCGAGTCATGCACGTCATGGTTTGCGTACCTCAATCTTGGTACCTTCCCCAACATGTCATCGATAGTGGGGATTGTGTCTGGAAGGAATGGAAGGGTAATTTCCATACTGCCAGGGGTATTTCTTTTCTACCCCACAATAGACGTGCCTGCCTCTGTTGCTTATGTGCCCTCTTCTTCCCCAGCTGACTCTATTTGGTCAGCAATGTCTTCGACTAGTACTTCATCTTGTTCTTGGGACTCTCGGGGTCCCACTACGTCATTTGGTCTCGCAAGTGCCTCAAGGTTAGGGTTTGAACCCCCATTCCCAGCCCCAGATATCTACCCTATCTCTCCTTGTTGCGTTGTAGGGAGCTCTTCCTCAACCTACATTGGGCTAATCGATTATGGGTCTGAGGTGGTCACATCCTCAATCTCAACTATATTATCTACTTGTTGCATCCTCTCTTTGCACCTTTTCACTTTTCGGGTGACCCTGACAAACTGTCCCAGTGACCCAAACTTCGGTGGAGTCATCCTTTTCAACTATCATAATCTCGGCTTTCTACTTCGTCGATTTGAAACTAGGGCACAGGTTCTCTTTCTCACTCTGATATAGAAATTTTCTAAGTGTTGAATAGCTCTATATTTTTCTTCCTTTTATAGACCGAGTTATGTTCACTTTTACTTTTTGCATGCAATTACGCCAAGTTCACTTTTTATTGCACGTTGTCTTCTAATGTTTGTCGCGGTATTTACTGCGTGCAAATTTTCCCCATTTTTTTCATATTTTCTCTCTTTTCTATTTTTGTATTTATTTTTCCCTCTTTTCTCCTTTTTATTTCCTTTTGTCATTTTTCTATCCTAGCTTCTACTATTTTACACTATGTACACGTGTTTCTTACTGCGATGTAACTTTTAAGTTCTAGGAGGTCAACTATCGTTGTACAGTTTCAGTCGAATCCCATTCATCATTCCTTTCAATTATGTGCCTCCCAAGTCTTTTAATTGTACATATCCCCCATATGTGATAGTCTTCACTTCATATGGCCCCAACCAATGCATTATGAATTTACTCGGATGTTGAAAAAAATTACTGTCATAGAGAAAAACTAGGTCTCCTTCCTTGAAACTCTTCCTTTTGATATGTCTATCATGCCAGTATTTTCCTCTTGATTTATTTACTTCTTGGTGAAATCCTGCCATAATCCTATCCTCTTCCATCTCCATTAGTTGATTGAGCCTTTCCTTTACTGTGCCTCTTTCTGCCATGTTGTTAATTGTTGCTATGCACAGAATGGGTACCAAAAATTATAATGGTACTATTGCTTCCTTCCCATACACCAATCTGAATGGTATATTTCCTGTCAGCTTCTTACATGTAGTCATGTATGCCCATAGTACTACTAGTATTTTCAAGTCCTAGTCATCCATGTTGACATTGCAGATCTTTGTCAGAGAATTCTCCAAGATCTTATTGAAGGATTCTACTAATCCATTTGCTTGAGGATGGCATGGTGTACTCTTCTGATGATAGACTTCAAACTCCTCAATCATAGCCTTGATAGTGTTGTTGATAAAGTGGGTACCTTGGTCACTCATCAAAATCCTTGGACAACCAAATCTAGTGATCACTTTCTCAAACAAGAAGTGTGTTGTTGTCTCTATGTTGTAGTCTTTGACTGGTGCTTCTTCTTCTCATCTGGTTAAATATTATGTTGCAATAATGATATATCTTGCTCATGACCTTCTTGTTGGTGTATTTATTGGTCCAAAAAATTATATTTCCCATTTGTCAAATACATGCAAAGTTACTCATGGTCTCAAGGGGCATCTCATCCCTTCTATTGAGTTTACCAACCCTCTGACATAAATCACAATTTTAAAATATTCCTTGGAATCCTTGTGAATTTTTTGGCCACCATAGTCATGCATGCAATACCTTTTTCTTGGTATATTGTTCTGCATAGTATCCTCCAGCTATTCCTTCATGAAATTCTACCAAAATTCTAGTCCTTTCATGTTCTAGTATGCATCTTCAAAATGATGTTTCAAGCCCATTTTGTATAAGTATCATACAATCAATTGATAGTATGCAGCTATGACTACCATATTGTTCTTTTGTGCAGTGTTAAAGTCTTGTGGTGCAATCCCTGTAATCAAGTATTCAATAATGTCGACAAAATGTTTGTCATTACTTGGACTAAAATAATTGCACATTAGGGGAAGTTGTCTTCCAAATTGGTAGTTCTTCTCCGTTGGTTACCCTTGTGAATGATCGATCATGCATTCAACGTCCACTGGTTTGACTATCACTTCAAAATCAAATTCCTAAAATAGCAGGTAGCCATCTACAAATCCTCCCCAACAGCTTGTTGACTAGGTATTTGAAGGTTAAGTGATCACATGAACATCTTTAAATGTTTTCCCATCAAATAGTGCATGAACTTTTGTTGTGCATATACCATATATAGACCTTATCTTTCTAAAGTATTGTAGGTCTGATTTGATTATGAAAGTTGTATGCTTGCAAATGTTGGAGAATGGTCCAAATCCCCTGCTCCTAGCTATGCCAAAATTTCTCCAAGTGCTATAGCTAATGCATATACATGCACATCAAAAGTATTTTCCCAACATGGGAATACGAGAATAGTGTTGTGACCATATTTTCTTTTAGGGTGTCCAAACCTTGTTGTGATCATCATTCCAATTTAGTATCTTTTTAACAATTTTCCATTGTAGCGATGATTCGCGCGCCCTTTGATAAAATTGTAGTAGCACATATGTTAATGTTTGCTCTCAACTAAGCATTGATTTTGGTTGTGGTAAATTAACAATGGTATAATCTTAGCATGATCCACCAATAATCATTGTTTACAGACTATATGTCCCCAACGATTATTCCAAATGGTGTCCCAAAATGCACTTCTTGATATTCAGTGATATATGATACTGTCTACATCTCCAACATTAGCCTTAATACTTCCACATGGTACATTAACAAACTATATCTGATCCAATCGTCTAGATACACTTCTAAAAATTGGTGCTTGGACTCCTTAAAACCAGCTATTACTACCCTTGAAAATATTCCTAGTGCATTCTTCATCCCAAAAGGCATGGTGTATAGTAAGAATCTATTCTATATGGAAAAAGTAGTCTTATAGCATATTACGAGGGCTATCTTGATCGATGGTAACTTGAGAATCCATATGTAAATGAATGTGCTTCATGGCCTCCCACATTCTCTAGGACTTCATCTGTAAATGGTGTAGGGAAAGGGTCATGTGAGGAAAGCATCATTCAGTTTTTCTCAAATCTACACAAATAAGTATCCCCCATTGTTTCTTCTCTTGCACTACCATGGGGCTTATCCAGTGATTCCTCCACTAGTTCTATAATACTAGCTTCAACATTCTATCAATTTTTGCTTTCACTTCTGTATATTGGATTTAGACTATGAGGTATTTTCTAACATATATGGCATTAGGTTTGAGAGGTATCTTCATCTCCTAGATATCCTGCTAATACCTTTCATCTCTGTAAAGGTTTTTTTGGAATAGGTCATTGTATTTGTGCAGTAACTTTTTTGTTCTCTTTGTTTGTTCATCCCAATAGTATCCAATACTTTTCCATTTTAAGGATTTATTTTGTCCCAATGTTAACTATTTACCTTGATAGGTGCAGCAAATACTTTTTATTCCAAACATGGACCTTCCACCCCTCTTTCTCCTTCAATTTTTTTATATGTATTGTGTGGGTCATCTTCCTCCGGTGCCTCTTCTTCTTCACATGATAGCATGATAGTAGTTCTTTGATTTTTTGCATGTTCTTTTGTTGATATTCAGTCATGAGTTCAATCTTTGGTTCATGAATAAATATCACCCCTCTTATATGTTTAGTTTTGAATCAATTTTGGAGTTCTCATGTTCAAATGAGAAATTACTATAAAAAAAATTGTAATGATGTCCATGCTGATTGCCTCTGCGCCAATTCTAGTCTACATATGGAGTTTTAAAGATTCCCTTCAATGTGTGGATGAAGTGATGAAGCCATTACTCTCATGTGTCATTCTCCATAGTGTTCTTCATTTCTCCAAAAAAAATTAGTGTCCCCTATCCATCACATCTCTACATATTATTGCTCAAAAAAAAAATTGGTGTCCCCTATCCATCACATCTCTACATATTATTGCTCCCCTGCTATGCGCAATAGTCGCTTACATTGGTACCAGTCCTTAATTGTTTCTTTGTGCACACCCCACCATCTTGCAAGTGTTTCCTTGAGTGCAATGTCCAGGGCTATGATCCTTTTATTCTCTAACATTTCGTCCTTGTATCTTGTTAGGAAATCCTCTAAGTCATTCACCCCATGAAAAATGGGAGGTTCCTTTATCTCTGTACCCACCCATTTTACTACGCGGTCTATTCTTGCACACCTTCTTGTAGACACTTCATGTAATCTTTGTTGCCAATTCTCCAAACCTGTATCTGAGTCAGAAGCACATAATTTTATGCTCCTCCAAATGAGTACCCAATTTGTAGATGGGTTCACATAATATTCTTCATGGGTGGTGGTTCTGTATAATTGTTTGATTTCCTCTAGATCTAAGCAAGTGGGCTCTACAAACCTTTCTCCTTCTGATGGATCCAGTGGCACAGTGACTATGTATTCTCCCTATTCAAATGTCATCTTCCTTGTCTTCAAGTTGATGATGGTCTGGTTATCAAATTCCCAATCCAAGCCAAGCAATGTTTGATAAGGTGTTGTACCATATGCTATCTCTATCACTTCAAAGTCTGCCTTAGTGCACACTCCATCCAGATCTACTATCACACCCTTAAGCCTTCCAATTGGTAGAACTATGTGTTGGTTTACTAGCTTCAACTGGATAGGTGAATATCCTAGTGTGGGCTCTCCCATACACTTCCATGTCTTCTTGGGTAACACATTTATCTCAGAGCCTAAATCTAGTATGATATTCCCCATATTGAAATATCCAATGTTAGCATTCAGTCTGATTTCCCTACTTGTCCTCCTCCTTGTATGGAGGTGATTGATTGTTCTCTGTTCTAACTTCCCATCTTCCTATGTATTACATCTTTCTAACATATTTTGAAAAACTTTAACAGATGATGGATCATTCAGTAGTTTCATACAGGATTGCAGAAAAGTATTTATGGTACTTACTTGTACTAAAGAGGGTGATTCGGTGGTGTGATCCATTGATAAAGGCATCCCATGCATTGGTACGTTCTGAGTATGTTGCGCAGTTGATGTAGACAAAACATATTGTTTGACGAACTCATATCTGGCCTCCTTGAATGTCTCCTTTTCGTTTCATAAATCAAATTTCTTATGTGGTTCAGTATTCTTCTTCACCCATTGGTGTTGTGCTAGCTCATGTCTTACTACATCAACTCCTATCTTATATCCTCCATGCGTAACTATGTTGATATTTCTTCCATCATCCCTAGCTTCTGCAGAAATCCACTGAACATTCTAATTGTTCTATTTCCTTTTTTCATGAATCTTCCCCAAAAGTGTTGGGAATTCCTTTGTATCATGGTATGTTGCACGACAGTAAATACATGTCGCAGGTGGGAGTGGACATTCCTTGCATAATGTCATGGATGTTGGCAATTATGACATGCTACTAGACCTCTGCCTCTTCCAAATCATCCTCTACCTCGTCCTCCACCTCTATATCCACCTTGATCTCCTTGTGGTGTGTTGTACTGAGGCGCTTGATTGTACTGCGTGGGGTTTTTTTTTTGTGTGTGTTGTTATACTGAGGTTGTGCAGTGTTATATTTTTGTTGTGCATTATTATATGGAGGTGGTTCCTGGTTGAACTATGGAGAAAATTTCCCTAACATCATTTATGCCTGCACCCTATACATATCTGAAGTTCTCTCCCTCATCAAGTCCATTGTCCTACAATCTTTGTCATCATGACCCACTGATTTGCAAAAATTGAAGTATGAATTCTTGGGTATTGTCTGGTACTTCTGCATCATTGGACAATGATATGGATCATTCCCATGTGTTTTACAGATCTCACACCATGGTCCTCCTGTTGGAAACGGGTTTGGTATCCTTGTTTCCATATACTGCGTGAAATTTGGGCATTCATTCTTGTGGTGTCCTTCTATCCTACATGTGGTACACCAAACAACTTATATTTTATCTTTTCCCTTATTCTGGTTCAATTGAAATGTGAGGTTCTTCAGATCCTCCTTTATCTCTTCTATTGTTAGGTATGTCTTCTAATATTGTTTCTCTTCCAGTTGTAAGGTTGCCTACAGAGCCTCTGCCTAAGTTTGAAACTTGTGTTGCCTCAAAGGGTATTTCAGATGTGGTAGCAGTGAATTCACAAAGAGATGTCTATGTTGCATGTCAATCATGACATACTTCAACTTACCCTTCAATCGTTTGAACCTATGATCAATCTCCCAAACAGATTCATCAGGTTTCTGTCTGATTTCAATCATCTCATTCATTTACTGATTTTCTGAACTAGGATTCTGAAATTCATTTATTAGTAAATTATTTACATCTGTGATCGTCCTTGTTGTCCCTGGTGGATTTTTTACAACTAGACTCATGTACCAATCCAGTGCGTGGCCTCTTAGCGTGATAACTAACTGCACAAGTTTTTTGTCCTCATCTGTGATCTTCTTTGCTTCCCAGATCTTCTCACAGATGAAGAAATGCTTTTCAGGGTCCTTAGATGCCTCTCCCTGAAATTATAGTAACCTAATAGTGGGATCATGTCCTGCCATATTGAACTGTGATGAAATACCACCTCTCGTGGTGTAGATACTTGACTACTACTCCCTGAAATGGCTCCTCCATTTGTTTCTCCTTGATTGGAAGCACTTCATGCTTTCTTTCTTTCACTAAAATTTAGTTGTCTAAATGGTGGCGTTCTTTCTGGTGTATTAGTCGCACATGGAGTGATGGGTTCCACACTAACACTGACATGGATAGGAGTTATTCCTTATGTTCTTACCCTTGGACCTCTTATCTTCCTTTCATATTTTGTGCGCAGGATTTCCTCAATATGATCCATAGCCCTGAGTTCCTCTACCTCTTCATCATCACTTGCAAATCCCTCTCTATCAGATATGGCTCTCTTCTTATTATTCATCTTATATTTGTAGGGTACTCCACTGTGTGTCTTTCCAGTTGTTTCCATGATCTACTTGATCTAATATTCCTCCATCATGATTGGGCTTCTGACCTCCCCCTCCTCTCCCTTATCCCTCTCTTCCTCCATTTCTCCACTTCTTGTCAGTGCTTCCCCCCTTCCCCCATCCACGCAGGGAAGTTTAGGTGTTTGATGCCATAATCATTACACCTTTGTTATATAATAAGATATTGATTAAAGTGTACAATGATCTGATATATCTAGGCCCTTCTAGAAACTCTTTCTCTGTTGTGATGTAAGAATTCACGGTATCTATTGCAAATTCTGTGATAAACCTTGCAACAATACTTCTAAGCCAGAAATTTACTACACGCATAAATTTGTTGTTAACTTGTTGTAACTACATGATCTCCATAGGATTCCACTCGATCTGTCTGATTCGATTTGTAGGGTGGTTGTATTTTAGCCTCAATAGCCACTCCTACAACACATGCAGAAAATCACAGAAAAATAACTCATGCAGGTCGCTAAACACATACTTGTCCAGATATTTGCGCAATGTTATCTTAGTGTTTTTGTTATATTTCTGTGCAAATTCAAGATCCTTTTTCTTTAACCATCTTTCAATCCCCGCCTTCGTTGGATTCCATAGTATGAACATTCCCTCCTATACTTTCATTTTCTGTGAGATTTTTTCACAGATCCCACTCACTCAATCCCATGCAATTTCAGTCGAAAATGGAACCATTTGTTGGTTATTACTCTTTCAATCTACTTCTTGGAAAACACGGGTTCATATCTAACAGGTTTCCAACAAATCCCTCTAAAACTATCGGTCCTCCTGGTAAACCAGAAGGCAATACAGCACACAGAATGTACTGCACAGACTCACCTAAGATAGTCTTATGGGTGACTGCAATGCTCGGATGTTTGCAGTCTGGGAAATAATGGGAATATGGGATTACAATTCATCTTCTTAGGCCTTGATCTTGTTTTTCTCTCTATCATGCTTTAGATTCATTCATTTGTTAATTTTATGCATGCAATCTAACTAATCTACCAGATAACAGATATAACAAAACTATTCATTCATCAACTAATCATCTAACTACTGTCAAAAGCTAATTATGCAATAAACACCACAAATAACATAGGTTTTACCAAGGTTCACCCCCTCCTAGTCTATGTCCACAAAGATATAGCTTCTTAGGCTCTTTTATTTATATTTCTGTAAGATATGGCACCATGTGCACTACAATTCCGACTATACAATCACAAAACAGGTTCCACAACCTTTGTGAGGTGGACTAGATCACACTAGGCTCCTCATCCTGTGATCTAACCCTCAATATATAACTACTTGACTCTCTTATAGCTCAACAAATTTAAAAAATGTATTAGATCTTACAGTTGTTCTCCTAGCCAAGAAAAACAGTATTCTCTAACATTTTGGAACCAAAAATCACAACCCACCCCCTGACCTAGACCTCCTAGGTAATTATTTATATTAATTTTCATCTTGTTACTAGTCATAATCTCTTACAAAAAACCTAACCCTAACTTCATTAGGTTTTCCTGCATATGCTCCTTGCATGCTTTCCTCCTTTGCATGCATATTTTCCTCTCATGTGTTGCTTTTCCTGCTAGCTGTCTTTTTCCAAATTAAGCTTTATTTTCCAAAATTGGAATTTTCCTCAAAATTGATCTGCACCCAACAAGAACTCATCTTCCCATGTCACCTCTTCCACTAGCAGGTTCTTCCATTTGACAAGGTACTCTGTAATTGCTCGATTTCTCAGCTTCTTAATTCTTGTTTCAAGGATTGTTTTTGGGTCTAGTATGATTTTCCCTTCTTCATTGAGCTCTGGTAAAACAAATTGGACCGGGATCTTGTTTTCGATGACCTTCTTTAAGAAAGAAACATCGAATACTAGATGTACATGTGAATATGGAAGCATATCCAATTTGTAATCCATACTCCCAATCCTTTGCAAAACCTTATAGGGGCCATAATATTTGGGTGCTAGTTTATTGTCCTTCTTTTGTTGCTTGAGGGACATTTGTTTTTATGGTTCTAGACTTATAAATACCCAATCCCCCACCTCAAATTCCCTTTCCCTGTGATGTTGATTTGCTTGTTGTTTCATCCTATTTTTTTCCATAACCAAGTTGTCCTTCAATAGTTTTAGGACCTCTTGTTGGTTCCCTATGTGGTCGTCCACTACTTGAACCTTTGTATTCCCTTTCAAGGGTGATGTGATGGATGGAGGATGATATCCCTAAAGTGACAGAAATGGGGACATTTTTGATGAAGTATGGAAGGATGTGTTGTACCACCATTCCGCTAAGGGAAACCATTTGACCCATTGTGTTTGTTTATCGGATGCAAAGCAGCGAAGATATCCTTCTAAACATTTATTCACAATCTCAGTTTTCCCATCAAATTGAGGGTGGTAATATGAACTATGAGCCAATTGAGTACCAAAACAAGAAAATAATTTAGTCCAAAAAATTCCAATGAAAATTGGGTCTTTGTCACCTATAATAATCTTGGGGACTCCATGTAGTTTTTTAAATATTTCCATGAATGTTGCTACTAATGTTCTTACTTTAAAAGGATGAGAAAGAGAGAAAAAATGGGCATACTTTGTTAGTCCATCCATTACTACCATGATGATGGTCTTTCCTTCTGATTTTGGTAAACCTGTAATAAAATCCACGGAAACTTATTCCCAACGTTGGATTGGTATAGCTAATTATTGTATGATACCTGGAGTCTTGATTGTCTCTCCCTTATTATATTGGCAGACCATACATTCCGACACAAACTTTTTAACATCATTTTTAAGACCTTCCCAGAAAAAATTCTTATTGACCCTATGGTATGTTTTCAAGAATCCGGAATGTCCCCCTATAGGAGAAGTGTGTAATTCCAGAAGGATTTTATGTTTGATTTGGGATTTCTTACATAAGTATAGGTGATCGTGATACCATATCAAATCATTCCTCCATATAAAATTTTCTACTGAACCGAGGTCTTCATGTAGTTTTTGAATGATCTTGCATACCTCTTAATCTTGATTCCATTATATCCTTGCTTCTTCCACCCAATATGATTGTGGCATAGACATAGCACATAGTGAACCTTCTATTTCTTCTTCTTTCTTGGAAAGGGTATCTGCCACAACATTATGTTTTCCTTTTTGTATATAATTTCAAAGTCATAACCCAACATCTTTGTAACCCATTTTTGTTTCTCTTTTGAAGATAATTGTTGTTCCAAAAAGTACTTCAAACTGTCATGATCTATTTTTACCTTGAAGTGTCTTCCTATTAGGTAGGGGCACCATTTCTGAAGTTTATCTTGTATGGCCAACATTTATTTTTCATAAATGGGTTTGACTAAGTTTTTTCCTTTAAGTTGTCTACTTTCAAAGGCAAGGGGCCTTCCTTCCTACATTAAAACTGCACCAATTCCATGGTCTGAGGCATCACACTCCACAATAAATGTTTTTGTGAAGTCAGGTGTGATCAAGACAAGGGTTGTACACATAGCCTCCTTAAGTTTTTCAAAATATTTGGTTGTTTCTTTTGTCCAAGAAAATGCTTCATTTTTTAATAATGTTGTTAGAGGTGATGTTATTTGACCATATTTCTTGACAAACTTGCGGTAATAACCTATTAATCCTAAGAATCCTCTAAGTTTCTTCAAGGTTTTGGGAATTGGCCATTCTCTTATAGCTTTAATTTTGTTAGGGTCCACTTTTACACCTTCATGAGATACAATATGACCCAAATATTCCACTTCTTGAACCCCAAAGGCATACTTGGAAGGATTTGCATAAAGTTGTTGCTCTTCCAATAGTTGTAATACTCTGTCAACATGTTTTACATGCTCTTCCCAATATTTTTTGTAGATTAGTATGTCATCAAAAAATACTAACACAAAATTTCTAAGGAAGGGCTTGAAAATGGAATTCATCAAGATTTGAAATGTTGAAGGTGCATTAGTCAGTCCAAATGGCATAACCAAAAGTTCATAATGACCTTCATGTGTTCTAAAAAAAAATTTAGGAATGACTTCCTGTCTCATTCTGATTTGATAATATCCCGAACGAAGATCCAAATTAGTAAAGAATTTTTCTCCATGTAATTCATCTAATAATTCATCAATGATATGGATAGGAAACTTATCTTTTATTGTCATTTTGTTGAGCTATCTATAATCTGGACACATAAGACATGACCCATCCTTTTTTTTAACCAACACCATTGGTGAAGAGAAAGAACTTTGGCTATGTTGAATGATGCCAGCCTCTAACATTTCATGGATCATGTGTTCATTCTCACTCTTTTGTGAATATGGATACTTGTAATGCCTAATGTTAGGTGGTATACTTTATGGATGCAAATGAATAGCATGTTCATGGTCTCGAGAAGGTGGACGACCCTTAGGCATTTCACCAAATACCTTGGAATGATTGTTGATAATTAGTTGGAGATTTGAAGGAGCCGGAGCTATAGATGTTTGAACATCAAGTGAGCACAATTGTGAAATTACACCTTGGTGTCCTTTTTTGATTAATTTTTCCATGCTATTAGAACTTATCACTTTAGAGGGTTTCCCTTGGATACCTCTAAGCTCAATTTCCTTTGCATTTGAGGAAAATCTCATAAAAAGATTTTGAAAATCAAAGGCCACTATTCCGAGTGATTGCAACCATTTGACCCCTAATACAACATCAGCACCCTCCATTTGGATGGAAATCATGGGGTTATCCAGAAAATACTCCCCCATGTTGAGCTTAATACTATGGCATTTCCCTGAACAATTTAGGGTAGCTCCATTTGCAATCATTACTTGAAACTCTGGTACAGGATATACAAAACAATTGATCTCTTTTCCTAATTTGAAATTGATGAAATTATGGGTGCTACCTGAATCAATCAATATTGTTACCTTTTTATTTTTGATGTATCCTTGTATCTTGAGGGTTTGTGGAGTAATAATGTCATCCAAAGCATGACAAGATATCGTTGGAGTGGTATCTTCTAGATTTGGGTCTTGTGATGATTCAATTCTTGATATTCTTACTCTTCATAGTCTATGTAGAATAATTTATTTTCATTGCATTTATTCCCCTTTATGTACTTTCTATCACAATTGAAACATAGTCTTTTTTCTCTTATTTCATCCATTTGTTGAGGTCTCAACCTTGTTGGTTTAGGTAAACTATCTTCTTCCTCTTCACAGTCTATGTAGAATAATTTCTTCTCACTACATGTATACCCTTTACTGTACTTGTTGTCACAATTGAAACATAGTCATGTTTCTCTTCTTTCATCCATTTGTTGAGGTGTCAACCTTGTTGGTTGATATATGGTTGTCTTATGACCCCCAAAACGATATCTACCTCCAATGCTATACTTGCATGTAGCCTCATTTTTGGCATGAATATGACAAGCATTTTGCATATCTTCCATAATACTTGTAGGTTGTCTTAAGAAAAGTTCATGTTTAATGTCTTCTTTTAATCCACCCATGTAAGATTCCAACAAGTGTTCATCACTTAGGTTATCCACCCTTGTGACCAGTACTAGGAATTCTGAATTATATTTTTCAATATCACCTAACTGCTTGATTCTTGTCAATTGACTGAAGTATTCTTGTTCCCAAACTTTCCCATATTGTGCTTCTAAGTCTCTTGTAAATAAACCCCAAGTGTAGTGATATAAAGGGGGTTTCCTTTTCACTATCCATTGATACCATTGATATGGTTTTATCTCAAAGTTCAAGGTTTCTATGTGAATTCTTTTATTATCATCCATAATATTATGTAGTTCAAAATATTGCTCTATTTGGTTTACCCAAGTAAATATCTTTGTACCATCAAACTTCTTTAATTCAATTTTGGGAAAGTTGGATTTAGGACCCCCACCAGAATTAACTCCACTATTAGAATTAGATTCACTAAATGGATTATTATTGGCAATTTGTTCAACATGATTACTACCATTATTTTCATGATTCCATTCCATTTTGATGTCTCCTTTAGGGAATCTCCCATCTATAGCTTGAAATATCAGGGAAGACATATTTTGCACTTCTCTTTTTATGTCATTCTTATTTTCTTCCATCTTATTTTCCATATCATCCATATTGTGTTTCATGCCATCCATCTTCCCTTCCATTACTTGAATTTTTCTTTGTGAGTTTACCTAATTATTAGACTTTTCACTCACATTCTTAATTTGTTCCTCCAATTTGGACAACTTGTTATGTATGTTCTCATTTTCTTCTTGAGACATAGATGAGACTTCTGGAGGTTTAATAGGTGTTGTCACCTTTTTGGGACCCATATGGACTAATAATAATAATACTCTATTCTATATTTATCACAAATTTCAAATCACCCGAAACAAATATTCCAAAAATAAATATGCCAATTGTAAGTTGTGTACCTTTAAAAACCTTAATTTGGAGTTTGTCCTCTTGGTTGACCTTTCTTCTAGTGTATCTCTAAAATTTTGGCTCTTCTGGGTCTGAAATGTTTTTCTATAGTTCTATGATATTTCCTTTTTTCAATGTCATAAGTCGGATCAAAATTGGATGTGCCAAGTGGAAGTTATGGTAACTTCCCCACACCTTGCTGATTTTTGTCCCTTCCAGGAGAGCGTACTTGTAAAGCATGCCAAGATCACAATATATAGTATTTGATTCTGAAACTTGCACCAGAAATACGTTACGGATTTTCCACTATCCAATGAAATTGGTATCACTTGAATTTGGATAATCACTTAATTATTGATAATCACTGAAGAATATGTCATTTTTTTACCCGGAACACACAGTTTGAAACTGGATTAATGACTGAGTCGGATACCCTTGTAGAAATTTCAATACAAATTAGTATTTCCTACGATTCTCCTGACCTAACAATTATATGTATTGTTAAATACATGTCGCTTCTACTATTATTCTTGTAGAATTTAAAACCCGCAGTCCTGAAAGTGAAATATTAAAGAACACATAACCACGAAGTTTCAGGAAGCGTGAGATAAAAAACCACACTCATATATTATGTATATCATGGATCATGAAAGAACAATCTCGCCTGAAAACTTCCCAATCCAAGAGCTTTCAGTGCAATACAATTGTCTCACACTATCACACACAAATCAACAAATACGTAATATTGATTCTCTATGTCAAACAACGCCTCCCTACGCACAATCCACGAGATTAGAATTCTCACAATTGATGGCCGTCGAATTGCTAGTTTCATGCTCATAATCATATCCATGCGTAATGTAGTCAAATCCTAGTGATACTTTAAATTCCCTTTCACTTGTTATCTCAACTGGGTCTCCACCGGATCTAACATGCATGTAGTTAGCAGTGGTAAATCTTAGGTTGTGAGTTCAGCAGTTGAATTAATTAATAATTAATTCAGCGGAACTCCTACACTAGTGTAGAGATTGATTACAACTATTACAACTGGGCTTAACTCACTTACTTGAGTTGAACTACTTCACAACTCTCATAACTACACTTATAATTTTGTCACAACTCCAACTCACTCAGGTATAAATGAGATAATGGAGTGTATTTATTGTCCAATTTTATTTAAGGGAAAGAGATAAATTAGACACATGTTTCTTGTTGACTTTCAACACTCCATCTCAACAAGAAAGGGATTATCATATTGAATTACTTTTATAAAAGTAATTCAATATGATAATCCCTTTCTTGTTGAGTGCCTTCGTCAGAATGTTTACATCATTATCTTCCATAGGAATGTATTGAAGCAACATGATCTTCCGTTGCACACAATCTCCGAGATGATGATACTGAATATCTATATACTTAGATCTATCAAACATTGGGTTCTCAGAGAGTTTAATGCAACTTCGATTATCACAATGAATCCTTGTCGGATCTAGGTCAAACAAACCAACCAAGGTCTTTCTCATCCAAATAGCCTCAAATGCGACGGCTTCCGGTGCCATGTATTTGCTTCAGGCGGGGTGCCATGGATATTTGTTTCTTTTTGTACCAAGAAGCGGTTGTAGATTCGATACTAAAGATCCCCTTGATGTGCTCTTTCTGTACGTTGGGATGCCTGCCCAATCTTCATCCATGAAGCCATAAAACTTCACCTCATCCATGCATGCGTACCATAATCCATGCCGGATGTGCCCGCCGGATATCTCGGGGACGTATACCTACCTTCAAATATTTTGTTAGGCTTAACCATCGCTTGACTTAGTTTAAAAGTTTAACCCGCTTAAATGTTATGTCATTATTATAAAATACATTCATGGGGCTTACCCACTAGCGTCGATGAGCGGACTTAGTTGGTTAACCGCATAGCAAATGTTATGTCTCGTATTCACTAAATACATTAGCGAACCCACTAACTGTCGATAGACAGTAGCATCCACTACCTCTCCAGAAGTAGCATCCTCTTTCCTCCAGTTTCCTGGAAGAGGACTATCCATTGGTTTGCAGCCTTCCATGTGAAACTTACCCAGTATCTCCCTTGCATACTTTCCTTAAGACACAAAAAGTTCACCATCTCATTGCCATATTTCCAATCCAAGGAAATAATGAAGAAGGCCCAAATCATTCATCTCGAACTCCTTTGCAAGGTCATACTTGCATGAGTGTATCAGCTGCCCATCACCAGTCAGTATTAAATCATCAACATAAAAAACAATGATTAAGAGCTTACCCTCAACCAAAATTTGGTATAGGTTTACATCTGCTTCACTTTTGGTGAAGCCCAATCCAGTGAAATAGCTGTCTATCCGAGTGTACCAAGCATGGGGTGCTTGCTTCAACCCATACAGTTCTCTCTTGAGTCTTCACACATGTGACTCCCTATCAAAGGTCTCAAAACCTTCTGGCTGCTCAATTTAGATTTCTTCCTCAATGATCCCATTGAGAAGCATAGTTTTTACATCCATCTGATGAATGCGCCAGCCCATCTACGCTGAGAGTGCAAGGATGGATCTTATGTAAGAGTACCTTGTGACAGGTGCAAAGGTCTCATCATAATATATCCCCTTGATCTGTGAGAAGCCTCGGTCCACAAACCTGGCCTTGTATTTCTCCGCACTCCCATCAGCATCTTTCTTTACCTTGTAGATCCATCTCGAACCTACCACTAATTTTTCGACCTGTCTTGGGACAATTTACCATGCACTGTTTTTGACAATGGAATCATACTCCTCTACCATAGCATCAACCCAAGTGGGATCCTGCACTACTTCCTAAAAGGAAGATGGTTCAGTCACAATACATTTGCTCATGAGAGCCATGTATCCAGCAAATTGATCAGGAGACTGTCTCTATCTACGCTGTGAAGTAGGGGCTCCTATATTTTTTGCAGCATCTAGTCTCAATCTGTCAGCTTCTGTGGTGCGCTTTCTTCCATTTCTGATGGATGGATCTGCTTGAGTGGTTTTCTCCACTCCATGAACCTCCTCATGTGGTTGATCCACATCTTGAGACTCATCTTTAGGAACCAACAATTCCTCTTCTGCATGCAAGTCTAGCTCCCTCTCAAGCGACAACTGCATGGCTTTCCCCTCATCGAATTTTATATCCCGTCGCATAGCAGTCATCTTATTGTTCGAAAAATA
>SNQJ01S0059245.1:17970-41564 GCA_010110895.2 Picea sitchensis | reverse complement strand
CTGTATCATCCATCGCCACCCATCTCTATATGCATTCTGAGATCTTTCTCCTCCAAGTCAATGAAAGACTCTTTATCTCCCGTCATGTGGAAGGAAGTGCCACTATCCAAATACCACACCCATCCCGATGCACTTGAAGCCATGCATGCGATCAAAGGGAAGTCAAGTTCAAATTGTGAGACAAGAGCCTCACCAGTTGTAGCTCTAGCAACCGTCTTATTCTTCCTCTTCTACAGACAATTAGTAGCGAGATGCCCATGTTCGTGATAGTGAAAACACTTCACTTTGGACAAATCCATCTTCTTGACTTTAGACTCGGATTTTGAATGGAATTTCTTCCCTTTCCCTTTCCTTTCCTTGGCAGTCAAAGCACAATCCTCTTCATCATCACGCTTTGATGAAGATCCATCTCTGGTGTTCCGCCTGAACTCCTCTTGCACTAGATCCGACCATAGTCGTTCCCAATATGGCATTTTTTCCCTTCCATTGACAGAGTCTTGATAACTGTGCCAACTCTTGGGAAGTCCTAGGAGAGCCAAGCTCACCAAATCATCAATAGCAACTATTATTCCCACACTTCCAAGCTCATCCCGACATTGGAAAAACTTCGTGAGATATTTTGGAATGGTGTCACCCTTCTCCATCTTGATCTTCCTGAGTTTATCTTTGAGCGCCAATTTCCTATGGTCGTTGTTGTTTTGGAAAAGATCCGTCAAAACCTTCCACATTGCATGTGGTGTGGTTTTCCCATGGATACTTGAGACAATGTGGTCTCATACTCCCTCCAATAGAATCCTCCTCACCTTTGGCACTTTCTTTTGCCATGCATCAAGATTTGAAGTGTCTGTCGCATCCATCTTAGGAACATCTTTGTCAATGTAATCCGTCAAGCCATTGTCTTCGAGTATTGCTTCCATCCTATCCTTCCAAGAAATGTAGTTAGAGTTTCCCTCGAGTGCATACTCCAACCTCAAACCATTGAAATACATTTCAATCTTGAATCAATTGTCGCACCAAGAAAATCCTGCAAATTCGAATGTTATCCAACCACAAAACTCAACTGCTGCAATTCCTCTTGCCCTCGGAGGTTTGCACCCCACCTGAGAGCAGCCTGAGGGAAGTTTGCACCCTACCAGTGTCTATCCTATGAGAATCACAAGGAAGTTCACACTGTAATGCATTGTCGGGTGAGGGAAGTTCGCACCTCTCCTTTAAGCAGCCTGCGAGAATCTTGATGAAGTTCACACCTCTCCTTTGAGTAGGGTGCGAGAATTTATGCTCCTAGAAATGTGTGTAGTTTTCAGTACTATGGTTCGCACCCTGCTAGAGACAGGACCTGCCAAAATACTATTATTTTCGCACCTCACTTTCGTGGCTTCGTGGCTCTGATACCATGTAGAAATTTCAATACAAATTAAGTATTTCCTGTGATTCTCCTGATCTAACAATTATATGATACTGTTAAATACAGAATCGCTTATACTATTATTCTTGCGGAAAATTAAACCACGATCACAAAGAGAAATATTAAGAACACATAACACAGAAGTTTTACCGGGAAAGCGTAAAGCTAAAAACCCCACTATCATATATTATGTATATCATGGATCATGAAAAAATCTCATACAAAACTCTAATCCAAGAGCTCTCAGTACAATACAATCGTCTCACACTGTCATACACAAATCAACAAATACATGTGTCAATTCTTTGTGTCTAGATAGCCTACCTCCTCTGCACAATCCCTGCAATTAGAATTCTCACAATTGATTATGTCGAATTTCCTAGTTTGCACATGCTCATAAGCATATCCACTGCATGTGTGATCAAATCACAACTGATAACCAAATTGTCCCTTTCACCTGTTATCTCAACTGGGTCTCCACTGGATCTGACATGCATGTAGTTAATCGTGGTGAATCTTCAATTGTATGTGAGTTCATTGATTTGAATTAATTAATAATTAATTCACTGAACTCTCACTAGTGTAAGTTCAGTTACAACTAGTACAACTGGGTTTAACTCACTTAACTGAGTTAAACTACTTCACAACTCTCATAACTACACTTATAATTTTGTCACAACTCCAACTCACTCAGTTATAAATGAGATAATAGAATAATATTTATTGTCCAATTTATTTAAGGGAAAAGTAAATTAGACACATGTTTCTTGTTGACTTTTCAACAACCCTATCTTACACAGGGTGTATCTACAAAAGTAGGATGACCCAGATGCTGAAATTTTTGTTAAATCTACCTTGATAATTTCTATGAATAGCCTCTGGATTTAAGGGTCTAAAACATTAGATAAAAAAATTTATAGAGAAAATTCCACGATGAATAAATTCAGGATGATTCCAGAACCCTGTATTACACAGGCTACATCTCTGAAATTTTAAGGCCTCAAGAGCTGAAATTTGAACCCAACATACCTTTATCCATCTAATAAATATATGCCAAGGGGTTCCTTCGGAAACATCATATAAAACAAATTTATAGATAAAATTCCAAGGTGTCTCAGATGTAGCAGTGAAACCCCAAGACCTTGAGCTCTGATACCAAATGTTATGACCCAACGTCTTAAAAATGATAAGAAATGAATAAAATTCAATCCACTTCGAGGGGGAAACCTCATTTACAACATATAAACTTCAGAACATATTATGATATGAGATAAGATGATCCTAATACTAGATCTCCTTGATACTTGATATATATATATATATATATATATATATATATATATAGATATAGATATAGATATATATATATAATACAAAGGGTTACAATTATATTGAACGTTTGCAAAGAAGGGTTCTAGCGGACCTACTAGAAATGTAATAATTCAATATATAGGGAATAATAAGGGGTTTTATACATATAATGGGGTTTTAACAGTTTTCCTAAAATGAAAACCATCACATATTTGGAACAAGAGATTCGTGAAGGACATGTTGAATATGTGGAATGAAAATACAGATGCGCAATATGTCCTCAACGCATATGCTACAACATCATATTGTACCTCGTACATGACAAAAGTTGACAAATATATGACATCTGCATTTAGGAGAATACACAAAGAACATGAGAGAAGTCAAATTGATGTTATGCAAATTATGTGTACACTTGGAAATACATTGCTTAATCTTCAACAAATGTCATCTCAATAGGAAATTGATATTTCACTTTCCCTGCCATTGAGTTCCAGCTCAAGGGAATGTATCTTCGTAAACATGTCTCCACATAGTGAGCGTACATTCATGCTTAAGATACCATTCCTACTCAACCAAGAACCTGATCATTCAGAAGACATGTTGTGCCACTCCATTATTGACTACTACATTGAGTGTCCAACTTCTCTCAAACAGATCTACCTTGCAAATTTTGTATCTAATTACAAGAAAAATGGTACACGCATATTGAAAAAGAAAAAACCAAATGTAATATGGTTCGTCAAATACAAAAAACACATCAATTCTGAAAAAAAATTCCATGAGAAACTTTTGTTATATGTTCCATTCAAACAAAGAGAGGACACAATAAAACATTACTTCGCTACATGGCAGGCCGCATAAACTTTCTATCAAAGTACAATACAAACCAATGAGGCTAAATTTACATATGACATCAACCCAACATGAGGCAATTTAGAAAGTGCACTTAAGCAACTAGATAGTGTTGCAGGGACTAATGATACATTCGTTGAACTAAAAATGACTAGGACTCATTGCGAACATTATGACTTGCAAGCAAATCTCCAATGTCCTCAACAATCCAATATGGGAAAAAGTATCAATCTTGGGTTCTAGGTCATAAAGCATCCATTTGTCCTTGAAAACAAAGAATATTACATAATTAGAAGGTTGTTAAATAAAGAGAAACAAACAATTGTCAAGGACATTGCAATGAAGAAATGTAAGGACATACACACTCTCGTGCACTTGTTCCTTATAGGGGGGAAGGAACAAAAAAAACATTTACAGCAAAATCATTATTCCAAATGCTTATATGAATCTATGATGGATGCAGTACAAGAGACCCTTTCAAGCCAAAGGGCATGATACTTGCATATACAAGTAAATTTGCATACAATGCAGGTGGAACAACAATCCACTCTACATTGCTAATGCCTTTTAACAAGTCCCAATTTCTTCCACTTAGCAAATATATGTTAGACACACGGTCAAAGCTTTATGAATAACTATAACTTATCTTTACAGATGAAGCCTCTTTGATTGGAAGTTGATTCCTATACGCCATTGACAATCGACTCAAAAACATAAAACATGTGCAAACCAAGTACTTTGGAAATATTGACATGATATTTTGTGATGATCTTTACCAGGAACAAGTGATACAGGATTCTCTTGTTTTTGAACATCCTAAAATGAACATGCAAACAATAACACATAACTTCTGGAAAGAGAATATAAAATTCTACGAATTATGAACTACAATGTGCCAAAGAGATGAAAAGTTCATTGCAATTCTGAACAGAATGAGAAAAAACAAGCAAACAAGTGATGACTTGGCATGAATCAATGCACGTTGCATACAACCTGCACCAAATGACCCAACATTTCCATATCTATTTAACAAGAATAAGGATGTCGTGTTGCATAACAAGTGCATGCTCTTTCTCATGCCCGACAATGAAATTATCACCAATGCAATTGACCTAGAGGAAGAAAACCATAGCAATGTGCCATACCATCAACATACAACTACTTTTCCTTCATAACTCATCCTAAAATTTGACACGTTGGTTGAAATATATTCCTGCAATTATGATTCGGAAGATGGCTTGGTGAACAGTGCAGATGGAATACTCAAAGCATATACAAAAATAGATAACAATGATGTTTTATGGATTAAGTTCCACAATTCTCTCATTGGACATTAACAATATAACAAGTTATATTTCCTATACAATGTAGACACCCCGCGCAACTAGACACCCATACTGCGCATAGAAAAACCAACATCAATGACAGAAAAGATAGTTCAAGTAAATATCCGGAAAAAAATTCCAATCCAACTTGCAAGTGCACATACAATACACAAGTCACAGGGTCTGACACTTGACAGTGTCACATTTGACCCTACTGCAATACGAATACATGGATTAGTATACACTTCTTTGTCCCATGTAAAAAACATAGAGTCCTTGTATTTTCTTAATGCTCTCACAAAGGACAACTTCAAGGTGAAGCAAAAATTCAACATTGAGATGCAACGCCTTCAGAGTAATGCAAAATGGACTCTAGAATATGATTCGCAATACATACAGTCAAAACCATCCATTTCAATTATGTCACTAAACACACGCAACCTAAATGCACATATTAATGATATTGTCAATGACTATGACATAATGAAATATGATATTCTGTGCTTGAAAGAAACTTACATGACATTGTGCATGGAAAATGAAAAAATTGAAAACTTCAATTACATATCAAATTGCATTAAACATGGAGTGACGATAATAGTAAAAAAACATATACCCATTTTGGAACATATACATTTCGAAGAACAAAATGTTGAGGCAGTGCTCGCAAAGGTAATAGTTCATGAATCACAAATTGCAATACCGAAGGATTTCTATTGTCAGAAAAGGGAGATTATGTTTGCAAGCTAAAGAAAGCATTGTATGGACTCAAGAAGGCCCCCAGAGCATGGTATTCAATATTAGACAGGTATCTTCAGCAACAAGGATTCAGGAAGGGAAATGCAGAAAACAATCTCTACATAAAAGTGGATTGAGACAGTATATTGATAATTGAAGTTTATGTAGATAACATTATCTTTGGAAGCGATGATGACAGGATGAGTCAAACGTTTTCCAAAGACATGAAGAATGAGTTCAAAATGTCTTTTCTTGGTGATTTAAATTTATTTTTGGGATTACAGATATGTCAGCGTGATAAAGGTATCTTCATCTCCCAGACCAAGTACATCAAAGAAATGTTGAAGAAGTTTGGAATGGAAGATTTTGAACCCGTGAGTACTCCTATGCAAACCAGTTGCAAGTTAAGAAAGGATGATGATTCTAAGGATGAAAATCAGAGACTCTATAGATCGATGATTAGAATATTACTCTATGTGACATCATCTAGATCGAATGTAATGCAAGTAGTTGGACAATTTGCAAGGTTTCAAGCGGCACCAAAGGAAACACATGTTATGGCAGTAATGAGGATATTCAGATATCTCAAAGGAATAGAAGATTTTGGATTATGTTATCTAAAAGGAAATGATTTATATTTGGTAGCTTACACAAATGCGTATTGGGAAGGTTGTATTGACGATAGAAGAACTACAAGTTGATCATATTTCTACTTAGGTGATTGTATGGTATCATGGTTGAGCAAGAAACGGTCATCAGTATTTTTTTCCACAGCAAAAGCATAGTATATTATAGTGGAAACATGTTGCACTCAAGTTCTCTAGATGAAGAAAACCTTGCAGGATATACAAGTGAAGTATGATGAGCCCATTTCAATACTATGTGATAACACCGGTTCTATCAGTAACTCTAAGAATCCAGTGATGCATTCCAAGACGAAGCATATTCCTATCAAGTTTCACTTTCTACGAGAATAGATTACAGAGAAGAACATCAAGCTAGAGTACATTGGGAAAAAAGATCAGATTGTGGATATCTTCACCAAACCTCTTCTGAGGGATACCTTTGAGTATATTTGATAGAAAATTGGAGTAGTTTCTACCCCTCAATGATTCACACAGCATCAGGCACAGTAAGATAGGGGGAGAGAAGCAAAAGACTTGAAGAATACAAGTAGAGGATATTTTGAATGTTTTTCATATAAATCAGAGATTTACATGAGGAAGCACCATGAAGAAGAAGAATATTACAGGGGAAGAATCCCCACAAGAGAATTACCCTTTTCCATTGATGTCAAAGGGGGAGAGAGAAAGAACAAAGGTATGGAAACAAAGAGAAAAAACAGATGCATGGAGACAAGGGGAGCAATAGCCACAGGGGTAGAAATGGTCACAAGGGGAGCATGAGCAGGAGAATGATTGTTACCATGTCATTAGTTTTTCCATCAATTCCAATGGGGAAGATTGTTGAAAGATTGGTTGTCATTGATGTCAACCCTTGAAGAAGTCTAATAGCCCCAAAGGTATGGTTATAGAACTCGTAGTTGATCAAAGAAAAAGGTCATGAAGGATGGTATAAATGCATGTAACTCACTCATGGATGGATATTCCTCATCATTTCATTTTCGGTGATATGTGGTACGCCACATGGTTCCTCACGGTTGAGGATTTATGGCCTTGTGAAGTTAGAAGCCTCGAAGAATGGTCAAGTAACCCCTAGTTGGTTATAATTATTTAATGAAAGGGAAAAGTGGTTGTAAAAAGAAAGTGTAGAAGCCTATAAATTTAAGGAGAGAGGTTACCTTGAAAAATTATAAATACACCTCAAGAAGTCTCTCATAAACACATTCACTCAATTATTTTATTGAACATATTCTAGTCAACTAGTGATCTATTTGGAAAGTTTATGATGGTGAAATCTGAGGTAGCGACAAGTGAGAAGTATGAGATTTTCGATATTGTCGTGAAGAGGGAAAATATCTAAGGAAACCCTAGTTTAGTTTACCCCCATGGGTCAGACTACTAGTGTTCTGTGAGGCATCCTTGCGGGTTTCATGGTGCATGTCACACAAGGCCCCGCGTGACATCATGTCTTAGTCCCGCGAGGACAACACATATTTGGGGGTAATGCTTGTACCAGGTGAGGTCAAAGGAGAGCTTACAGGTCCTCTCTACTATGTATCAGGCCAGCTATGGAGGTATAGGTATGCTTATGTGCTTGATGTGAATATTATACTTGGTTATGGTATGATACATGCTTGAGGTATGTTTGGTTTGACACACGATTGAGGTATGTCTTGGCTACATGGTTGATTGAGGTATATTCTTGTATTTGGTTATGACATGATTGTTATGGTTCATCCTTGAGATGTGGATGTATGGTTGAGTTATACACTTGTGTGTGGTGGCATATGCATGAGGCACATGCTTTAGTTCTTTGAGGCACTTCATTGATGATATGGTACAAGTCTATACATGATTGATGTTATGGTATATGGTACTGGTTTTATATGTGATTGATGTTCTAGTACATGGTACTTGATTAGATAMTCATCATTTATTTTATGGTATCTACATTTGGCATATCTTATGGCACATGATTAATTCATGTTATACTAAATTTGTTGGTACATAGTTGATGTCTGGTATGGTATAGGTTTTGGTATAGAAGTTTGATGGTCCAATGACATTTATAGGTTGATGGTACAGTAACAGTGACAGGTCAGATTCAGTGACAGGTTGACAAGTTACAGGTTGATGTGACAGAGGTAGTGACAGTGAAAATGGCAGTGACATAGGTAGTGACAGTGACAATGGCAGTGACATAGGTAGTGACAGTAACAGTGGTAGTGATAGTTATGGTGGTAGTGACAGTTGGTATACATTTATATTTCATGGTGGCAGAATGGGGCGAGGAAAGGGGGTTGTAGCCTCCTTGTAGTTGGTTTCGGAGAACTCAAGGAGTTGGAGCTTCCTTTGAGTTGGAGCTTCCTTTGGGTTGGAGCCTGAGAATCAGGGGGTTGTAGCCTCCTTCTGGTTGGAGCCAAATAATTCAAGGATTTGTAGCTTCCTTCAGGTTGGAGCCTATAAATAGGGGGTCATAGCCTCCTTCTAGTTGTAGTTGGAGATTTGGGAAGTTGGTGCTTCCAATGAATATATTATTTTGATATATAAGAAAATCATTATGTGGTTTTCTCCCATTTGGGTTTCCATGTAAATCTTGGTGTATTGTGTCTCTATGGATGTTTATTATTCTCTATTGATTTATACTGCTCATGATATATTGATGATATATTGCCGATGAAATTACTAATTACATATTGTGGTTCAAAGTAATAACAAAGTGTTCATATTGATTAACCAAACCCCCACTCAGTATTCCAACAATTGGAGAGATTGATTCCCCCACTCAGTATTCCAACAATTCAGAGAGATTCAGTGAAATAAATGACCTAAAACCTCCTACATCAAGAAAATAAGTACATTCATTCTTTGGAAAAATAAACTTTGTTCAAAGGTTTGTGCCAAATTATCCTACAATTTTCAAACCAATAAATAAATTGTTGAGGAAAGATCATAAAGTTGAATGGACACTAAATATTCAAAAATATTTCACAAAAATCAAGCATGCCATCACTATTTCCCCTGTTCTTGTTAGTCTTAACTTTGATAAAGAATTTATATTATACCCATTCACTTTAGAAGAAACCATTACCTCCATCCTTACTCATAAAAATGAAAAAGTTAAAGAACTACCAATTGCTTTTATGAGCAAAACTTTGCATGATTATGAACTAAATCACTCAATAATTGAAAAGCAAGATCTTTCCCTGGTCAAAGAAATAGCCCATTTCAGGACCTACATTTTATCAACTCACATTATTGCTTATGTTCCACATTCACTAGTAAAGATGTTGCTCAATCAACATCTCGGAGAGGGTAGATGGGTGAAAGGGTAGCAAAGCTTCAAGAATATGATTTGGAAATTAAACTTTTAAAATCTATTAAAGGGAAGAGATTATGTAAATTCATGACAATTGAATTTGTGAACATCTCTCCTCCTAATGGATTTGATGTTGAAATAAAGGGAACAATTTCAGCGACATCGAAATGGTATAAGAACATAATTTTTTATTTCAAATATGGTGAATTTCCTCTTGAAATGTCCTCTAAAGAAGGAATAACTTTGAAAATGAAGACAAGTCAATATGTTTTGGTATTAGGTGTTTTGTTCTGAAGAAATTTTGATGGGATTATATTGAGATGCTTGGATTATTCAAAGTCCAAAGAAATACTTCAAGAATTTCATAGTGGGGTTTGTGGTGGACATTTTTCATCAGTTGTAACAGCTCATAAAGTCATTTGGGTTAGATATCATTGGCCAACTATGTTCAAAGATGATTATGAGTTGATTTGAAAGTGTATCCCATGTTAAACATTTTCAGGAAAAATGAATAGGTTCGTGATGTCATTACTATCTACAACAGTAGAGCAACCATTTTCACAATGGGGATTGGATGTGATTGGTCCAATAAATACACGATCGAGTAAAGGGAATTCTTATATTATCATTGCAACTGATTATTTTACCAAGTGGAAAGATATTTAGCTTTAATAAACGCAGACTCGGAGCAATTGATCCATTTTCTAAAAGAAAATATTATGTCAAGATTTGGTGTACCAGAAAAATTCATAGCAGACAATGGCTCAATCTTCATTAGGTCAAGATTTACAAATCTCTGCAGAGAATATGGAATCATCATGGGGAAATCATCCAACTATTACCCACAAGGAAATAGTTTGGTTAAGTCAACAAATAAACCATTAATTCAAATCCTCAAAAAGACAATTAAATCCAACCATAAGAACTAGCATAAAAAATTAATAGATTCACTTTGGTCAACCTATCTTACTTTAAAGGATAGTACTGAACACTCCCTATATACCTTGGTGTATGGAAGAGAATCAATATCACCATTAAATTTGGAATTGAATGCCTTGGCTCTTACTAAAAGTGTCGAAGATGAAAAAGAACAGTCACCAATGCAAAAAAGATACCATGAGCTTCTACAACTTGAAGAACAAAGAGAACAAGCAATATTCCCAATGAACAAAAGACAACAAGTGGTCAAAATATAATTTGAAAAGAACACTACTTCAAAGGATTTTCAAAAATATCAATTGGTTTTGTTATGGAACAAAGCAAAAGAAAAACTATATTTCCACACAAAATTTGAATCCCTCTAGATTAGACTATATCATATTGATAAAGTCATTGGTTAAAATTCATACTTATTGAAGGATATGAAAGGAATGATCCAAGCATTACCTATGAATGGACAATATCTTAAATGTTTCTTATGTTAAATACCCAAGTCAAATTATGTACATAATTTGTATACTTTCCTTTGTATATCCTTTCCAATTTACTTTTCTTTTCCTTTTTCCTTTTTCTTTATTTATTTTGAATCCATTCGCCAAATGGAAGAATGTTTTGGATTCTCAACAACCCATAGAGGGTCATTGTCCTGCAATTGGAGACAAATGTTGATCTACATTTTTTTATCAATGTTAGTATATATACATCCATCCTTATCCTTTTTTCTTTTTTTTTCTTTACTCTGTGCATTTTCTTTACTTAGCCATTTTTCCCTTTCAAATGTGGGTTGTAGATCAAGATATTATCAAATTCCCAGGTCTGCGAACCCGCAAGCTTGTGTATCTTTACTTAGTCATTTTTATTCTCCTGCAATTCCAACCCTTAGTCATTTTTCAAACGATGAGGGAGTCTCGTTGTGAGAGACTAACACATTCTTGTCCCACAAATACCCATGTTGTGTGTCTCGCAATCGCGTAGCACTCAGAATAACTTGTCTATCTATGTTTCCTCCAAATTTCACCCTTTAACATTTTCATACTTAGCCACTTTTTTTAATGTGGATGTGAAACACCTACCTCTCTCGGTTACCTTTTTCCCATATGATTATGTCCCACAACCCATAGTCCCACATTCTACAAAAGGACCCTTTTCAATTTTGTGACCCGCATAACGACCTCTTCTCATACTTAGTCTATTTTCTCATTTTGGATGTGGGAGCCATCCCCTTTCACCTTTTTCATTCCCCATTTCTTGTGTCTTGCATTCACCATATTGCAATCTCCATTCTTCTTTTTTCACTTTCATACTTAACCATTTTTCATCCTCCATGGAATCACATCACCTTTTACCATTCGCATGTGTTTCCCCTCACCGCATCATCTACCACTTGTGTGAACACAATATCGTTATTAAAGTGGCGAATATTTTGTAATGCTTTGTAATAAATTTTAAATGTTACCATGCAAGTTGGAAACTTTGAAATAAGAGCTATGGTGGTGAATAATCAAGGAAATATGTGGTAAATTAAATAAAGGATTAATATGCCATGTTGTAAAATGTTATATCAATAGTAGTGCCACCTATTGGTAAAAGTAGAAAGCAGTGTAGATAATGATCCGGATTATTTTGAGAACGACATGAAGACAAAAATATAACCGATATGTAACAAGTAAATACACAAAGATAATGCAGAGAACATAGAAATATAGTGAAACCCAACTTCTATCAATGAATTAGATAGAAAAACATTGTAGAACACAAACTAGCATAATGGGGTAGCTTATCTCTGAAGAGAAAGAGATGTTGGTTATGCTTCATTCGCAACAAGCTTTACATCACACTCCATTGCATTCTTAAAGAGCCTCATTCACCTCAATTATATATGAGAGAGTGAGAGGAGAACAATTCCCATGATGCATGTGGGATAAATTGGTTTAAGTTTATAAAATTCCATAGGCATATAAAATACTAAGACTTCCTGGGTGGTCACCCATCCCAGTACTACTCTAGCTCGAGTGCTCTTAACTGTAGATTTCTAATGGGATCCGTTGCATTAACGCTATGCTATATGCATGTACATAATACCACTAGAAAATCATTACATGATGTATGTAAATAAAAAATGAATATGGCATTACATTCCATTTCCCATCAAAAGGGTGAATATCATGATTTATCAAAACCACAAACTCGAAATGGTGATTCAGTGGAAAAGGTGTATGGCCACCGAGATCCATCTAGATCATTCCTCCCCTCTTAGGAAGCAATGGTCCCCATTGCGTCAAGCTCCCTTGGGATATGGGGAGACTTCTGCTAAATCTGAAGCTTGGTGTGTTGCTTGCCTTATTGAAGAAGCTACCCTTCTTAGCTTGTTGAAGGATATCATGAACCAATTGTTGGAGGGGTTGGATCCATTCAACCAATCTAACTGCATGATCTACCTGAGTGTGGGAGGACTCTCTCGGAAAATATGCATCATGAATAGTATGAAGGTTTATGTTATAAACTTGCTTGACTGGGTAGTGTGGAGGCACCCCCGTAGGTGCAGCAAGAACATCTTGGTACTCTTCTACAATATTGTTGATCTGCTTCTGTTGGATAGAAAGGTATTGTGTTGAGGCTACAGTGGTTCTAGTGTCCTTTTGTTCACCTTCTGATCATATTATGAAGAGGCTAAACTTTGAAATATGAGAGATTACTTTGTGGCATTGTTTTGGTGGGACAGTAGTCGAAACTACTTCTGGTATCTTGTATAATTGACCCCCCAGAGTAACAATTACGCTACGAGGTCGAGACTCATAAACAACATGATGCCTTGGCATACATGGTTGGCCTAATAGAACATCGCATACTTATAGTGGGGAAACATCACACAATACCTCATCTTTGAAGGGCTTGATTTCGTAGCACAGGAGACATTATTAGCTGACACGAAGATCTTGACCCTGGCGAAGCCACTCAATGTTGTATGGTTGCGGATGTGGTGTTGTTGGAAAATCCAACTGCTTGAAAACCTCTGTTGAGATGAGTTTCTTTTGGCTTCCTCTATCAACAATAAAATGTAATGGGGTCCCCTTTGCCCACATCTGTGAATGGAAGAGGTGCTCCCCCTTCTCAAGATCCTATTCTGGTTGGATTGTTGTAGTTGTGACTATAGCAGTGGGTTTTGTATCAATGATCTATCTCCTTTTATTATTTTTCGAATCAGGGTCCAAGTCAGTGTTTGGCTTTTTTTCTTTGAGCTCGGCCACCAATGATTGTATTGAGCGACATTCATCAGTTTTTTGCCAAGGGTTGTTGTGGAACTCCCACCACTTTCCGGTGTCTTTCTTAGACTTCTTGTTACCCTTCTTTGTCTGCATCTGCAACTAGCTCTATTGAGGTTGGCCTTCCTTGCTCTATCCTTCATTTTTTGAGTTAGGGTTGCCCTTGCCATGATTGTTTGTGGCATATTTCCAAACCCAAGCTCCCACTTACTCTGTTGCTTGAATTTTTTCTCAATTTTGACTGCATATCGATAAGCAGCTCCTAATGAGGGGATGTCTAAGAAATCCATCTATGTTTGGATGTACCTATGTAGACCACTGTGGTACTTCAAAACCAGATTCCGCTTGGAGTATTTGATACCCATATTTAAGCACAAGGTATGAAAGATGTTGGTGTACTCTGGCACCGTCTGGTCTCTTTTCTTATGCAGAGTTGTCCATCTCATGTATTGGTCATCATAGTTTTTGATAGGGTAGAACTCCTCCTTCAGGGCATCTACAAAGGCTTCCCAAGTGGGTTCTCTCCCAAATAGTGTAGATTCATAGATGGTGTAACTCTCCCAGTAACCTTCCCACCAAGATCTAACATGAGGAAGGGATTTAAGGAGAGTGAAGGTGATATTTTCATTGTCATAAAAATTTTGGACAGATTAATAACCTTCTAGCAAATTCAACCATTTTTCTAAAGCATCTCCATATATCTAGCCTTCAAATAAGGGCATATCAAAATTGATTTGTACCTTGAAGGGTGTTGCACTTGTGAAATAGTTGATTGTCGAAGATGCCTCAACGACCGCCATCGGTAGTCTTCAAAGGATCTAAGCGAATTTTTTCACCATCTCGTTCCTTTGTCGCACGAGGGCTTCCTCAAGCAACGTCTTGAAAGGATCTCATGCTTTGTCATCTCTCTTTTCTTCTTCCATGGGAGGTCACTTGGGCTGGAAAGAGCAGTTCTCCTCAAGTGAAACTAGCTCAAGACCCAACTCTCTATACCTTAGCCTCGTCGGGGACTTTCTCTAAGAAACAACAAGGAGCAGCCTAATCTGATAAACGACAAGGAGTAGCCTACTCTTAAACCATTGATCCGGATTATTTTGAGAATGAAATGAATACAAAAATATAATTGATATATAGCACGGAAATACACAGAGATAATGCGGAGAACATAGAAATATAGTGAAACCCAACTTCTATTAATGAATCAGATAGAAAAACACTCTAGAACACAAACTAGCATAATGGGGTAGTTTATCTCTAAAGAGAAAGAGATGTTAGTTATGCTTCATTCGCAACAAGCTTTACATCACACTCCATTGCATGCTTAAAGAGCCTTGTTCACCTCAATCATATATGAGAGATTGAGAGGAGAACAATTCCCATGATGCATGTGGGATAAATTGGTTTAAGTTTATAAAATTCCATAGGCATGTAAAATACTAAGACTTCTCGGGTTCTCACCCATCCCAGTACTACTCTAGATCGAGTGCGTTTAATTGTGTATTTCTAATGGGATTTGTTGTAATAACATTATGTTATAGGCATGTACATAAGACCACTAGGACATCATTACATGATGTCTGTAATTAACAAATGAATATGGAATTACATTCCATTTCCCATCAAAAGGGTGAATATCATGATTTATCAAAACCAAAATCTCGAAATGGTGATTTAGTGGAAGAGGTGGATGGACACCGAGATCCATCTGGATCAGATAATGACAAGTAGGAGAAAAAATGTGTATTGTGGAGATACGATGAATACTCTTAGACGTGAATACCACAAGATTCAATGGTCATGGTCTTACAAGTGGTACAATCCCTCCCTCCCACCGAGAAGAAAAAGAACCTGGCTTGGACATCAAGTATAGCTCTAGACTAGTTGCGTGCCTAAGGTGACAAATTTCAAAGATTTAGTTCTTTGGTGTGAAAATAAGTTTGATACGGAGAGAAGAATAATTCAAGTTCACGGGAACCATCCTATCTCCTTGGCTCCTTCCATTTTCACAAGAATGTTACAATTCTTGAAATCCACCATGCAGTTCAAGACTAAAGAAGCATCTGAATTCCTCAAGGAACACAGAGGAGGAGAAGAGCTCCTCGGAAAATATTTAACCAACCCAAGAGATAATACCATTTTCATTAATATTGAGGTAAGTTCCTTAAAGTATCCTTACAAGTAATTTTCCTAGGTGTTTTTCTGTATAATTGGCTTGGAATCCATGGCCTTTGTGCCAAAAATTATTTTTTATATTCTCCATTTCATTGTGCATGAAGATGCCCTGA
Organism: Picea sitchensis; assembly: GCA_010110895.2. Classification (NCBI taxonomy): domain Eukaryota; kingdom Viridiplantae; phylum Streptophyta; class Pinopsida; order Pinales; family Pinaceae; genus Picea; species Picea sitchensis. Next base: position 25,501 of record SNQJ01S0059245.1, on the reverse strand, counting down.
TTGAAAGGGGCCACCTTATTTCCAATGAAATTTCATTTCAACTAGGTGGTATCAAAAGGACCCAAAAATTATACATGACATCTTATTTGATTTTCTTTGTAGCTTACTGCCATGTTTTTGAAGACTTGCTAAGGGAAAGGAGTGTCGAATTCAAGGTAGAGCTAGTCTTTTCTTGGTATCCATCCTTATGGAGACATAAGGCTCAATATTATTTCTACCTGTTCCACAAAAATTTTATCTCTAAATTAAAAAAATTAATTTTTGGCCTTAACACATCAAGATTGTCACTTGAGGCTACCTCCTTTCTATCATAGAAAGTAATTTTTGAAACCATGGAGGATTTCAGTGTTATAAGATTATTCAGTTTCCAAGAGAATGTCATTTTACTCCCTTTCTATGTATCTGATAGATACTTTGTTATAGAAGTATGCAGATAGTACAAGTATTGGGCATACTTCTTTATTGAAAAAAGAAAAAATCAGTTCATCCCATTGCCCTGGAAACTTGGAGAAGTTGTTGTAAAGCATATTTCCCATTTAGATGAATTTGCAGATCAATTTGATCAGCTTGTCCTGAAATAAGTTGAATGTGTCAAGGGTTTTGACCCTAATGATCTATTTACTGCACACATGACCCTGGTAGGGTATTCTTCTTATTTCACTAATTCTGAATAGTTTAAGGAAGGAGGAGGGGATAATCAAAACCTCCCTAAGAAATTATTTGATGAAGCCTTGAATGATATAGAAGAGTTAACCAATACTAATTAATGTTATCGACAACAAGGAAGAGAAGTAATAAAAAAAAAACCCAATTCTCCTAGTGTTTCACAAAGAAGTACCCTAGAAAAAAAAAAACGAGTAGCGGTGTGGAGACAAGAAAAACACCTTCCAAAGACTCATATGATAGTGGTGATAGAGACCTTATGAAGAAAAATCATGAAACATCCCATGTTATGCATACTTCTAAGAGAAAGAGAGAGACCTAGAAAATGGGACTAAAAATACCTGATATTGAAGAGAATCCACGAGAAATGGATGTAGATGAAATTATCGAAGAACCCAGTTGGTCAGAAAAATGACTGTTGGAAACCCAGGAAATTGTTGAAGCTCTGGTCACTCAAGAACTAGAAATATTTGAAGAGGAGTCTATAACACTTCACCACGCAGCCTACAATAGAAATTCCAAAAAAATGTTAATAAAGAAAGTCAACATGAAAAACAAGTAAGTGTCTGAAAAAAGGAAATCAGAAATTGAATTTCATGGGGTTGCGCCTTCAAAAATTGTACAGTTTCATGAGGAAATTGGAGTAGCATTAAAGTAATCTATCTGTAATAATGAAAAGGAAAATTTAATTTTAAAAGAAAAGATAAAGGAATTAGAGATATCTCTAATTCTAAAACCAATGTTTGTTTATCCATTAACCACAATTCAACTAGAAATAACCCTACAGGATGTCTCAGAAAGCAGAAGTAAGTTGAAAGTTTGATCCAATTTGTTATTGTTGGTAACAAAACTATATTGGAGATGGAATTCAAAAAAATAATATATTTAGTCCAAGAAATCTAAGAGCTAGCACAGAGCTCTACCATCTTTTCTACAAGCATTATGCATTTCAAAGAGTATCTCCAAAAAGATATAGAAAATGATGATGGTTTTTACAAGGAGGTTGTGGGAACATTTTTGGCCAAAGTTTCAAGTTTAAGTGATACCCACAGAAGAGAACAGAACCTTCCAATTAGTATCTGAATGAAGAAAATCAATGCATGTTGGTTAAAAAGAATTAAATTCCTTGAATTTTTCAAAGCTGTGACTCTTATTTTTCAAGAAATATTCCCAATTAAATATAGAGAGATCATCGATAAAGGTTAAAATATACTTCGCACCTACCAATGAAGGATGATTAATACAACATAGATCATTGTGAATAAGTTACAATGGGTTATGTGCTCGCCATCCTTTGTTAGAGTTGAAAGGTGCTTGATGATGCTTGACCAGCACACATCCTCTGCAAACTCCATTGGGTGGAATAACTTTGTGTAGACCAGCAACCATATTGTGTGCGGCCATTAACTTCAGAGTTCAAAAATTTAGGTGTCTAAGTCGCTCATGCCAAATTATACTCCGCTTGTCGATCTGGGCAATGAGAGCAGTAGGTCTAGGATCCAGTCGAGGTGGGTCACATAACTTATATAGTCCATCCTTTGAGTTGAGAAACCCTTAGTCAACAATTGACCTATCATTCTTCAAATCCCTAATAAAGAACCAATTTGGCCAAAACTCAACAATATTACCAATATGCGTTAACTGGGAAACCGAAAAGAGATTTGAACTGAGATTGGTTTCATGATAGATGTCGAAAATACTTCCATGTTAACAAGGAACATCACCATGATCGACAATGTCAAGAGAAAAATCATCAACTACGTAAATCTCTTGCTCAAAAAATTTATCCAGGGAACAAAACAGGGAAGCATCTTTAGCCATGTGATGAATACACCAATAATTGACTACCCACTCGTTCTTCAAGGTGGGATCAACCAATGCTTGAGAGGTTCCAACTTGGCAAGTAAATTTTTTGGTCTATCAACATACAATCTACACGTCTCCTTCAATCCACTTAACCTTATCTTTTAAGTTGTTTCCCTTCTTCCAACAGTTTTTTCTGCGTGTCCATTCTTTCCATAGTACATACATGTTTTCTTCTTTTGATTCTTCCGAGTATACATCAGTTCATCAATATTCACTTTATTTTTTTGGTTGAGACATTCCTCTCTGTGTATAGGAGCATCGAAGCATCCTATTTCCTTATATAAAAAATAACCCTTTCCCTTGAGCAAGTGAGCTTGATGTTTACCACCAAGCTTCCCTTCATCAATCAACCTATGTTGATCATTAATCAGTAAGGCACATAAGGTATCAAAGGTATAGTCCTTACCATATTCCTTGCATTCCTGCTCATTTGTCTAGAACGTGGAACATAACACATCGAAAGGTGTTCTTATATTCATCAAGACCAACTCAATGAGTTTTCTATATTTCTTTTGAAAATTATTTCCACATTCACCCAATTTAAACTGCGATTCTTTAACACACACCAAATAGTCCTCAATTATTTGAAAGGAATGTGGATCAAGAGAGATCAACTCTTTCTCCAACTGCATAAATTGACTTTCATCAACTTTGTCAAACAAATACTTCAACTTCTTCCAGAATTCATGAGGGCAATTGATCCCACTTGTATGAAAGTGAATCTCTCGAGACATGTTGGTCATAAATGACCCCAACGACCTTATATTTATTACCATTAATGAAAAACTTCACCTAGTCATCCTTTACATCTGGAATAGTGGCCTTCGTATATTTCTAGAGCTATTTTCTTTTCAATAAAGTCTCTATAGCCGATTCCCAAATAGCATAATTAAGTTTATTCAAAATAACAGGATCAATCTTGGAGACCATATTCAATATCTAATAGAGCATATATGATCTAAATGGGATATAGTCAATAAACCAACATCCCAGAGTCAATCACAATGAGATCTAACTCAGTAATATTTGTGGACAACAAGCGGGGTCAAAACCAGTCTCTCTGATCCCATGTTGGGGATTGGGAGTAACCCTGAGAAGAACAAAACAGAACCTGCAATGATAAATGAAAGAATAATACTCTAAGAAGATCGAGAGTGTCTAAAGACATTGTTTCAACACTTAAGCACGACACATTATAATCATAACATCATAATGCATGATAGATACAAAGAGCACTCATATGTCACCGACCCATATAGTCCTTTATTTATAGTCTTTGGATCTAACCAAATTCCTTGAAATTGGGATTATCTTGTCCACATATAACCATCATTGGTTGGAACAAATTCTGGAAAACTTGTGTTGTTTTATCGGCTATTCGACTTACCAATTCAACCCAATCATAAATTCATCCAATATGTAGTCGATTACGTGGTTGGTTGATCCATCAACTAACTATCTCCGACTACTAGTCAATTGTCTGATTGATTGTCTATTCAACCACCCATCGGACTATCTCTAGCTACTATTTGACCAACTGAGTGACTATATCCAATATAAGTGGGATGAACCATCATAACCTATGGTTCCAACAAGGAGCTAATTAACTCTCTCATCGTCACTATCTTCATCTTCTACCCACATAGGACTTTCATGGGTTGTGTTGGGTTTGGCCAGGGGGTATAGAGTAATTTTTTTCATGGAATTGACATGTGATATTGTCATACTCCCATATTTGCAGCAAATATAAGCGTTAACAATAGCTAACCATGGCCTACCCTGGATTAGAAGGTATCTCCCCAAATTGGACTTTGGCTATAGAACCATGAAGTCGGTTGGGTATTCCCATGAATCAATGGAAATAATGGCATCTTCTATGATTCACTCAGGTTTAACTGTGGATCATCCTGCTAATTATAAGACCGTAGGAGTTTTTCTAGGTGATTCAATCCAAGCATCATAATGGTCTACTTTATCATTACATTTATGGAAACCCCCAACTTAATTATGTTGGAATATTCACCAATATTGAGAGGGGGGGTGAATAAGTATTGATCACTTTTCACCATTTTCAACCATAACATATAAACATTAAGTTAACAACAATTTATCACTTATGATTGCATTCAAGATATCATCAACATATAACCATAGATACACAGTATACGAGAGTTTTACGTGGAAACCCAAATGGGAGAAAACCACGGAACACTTTTTAATATATATCTTGAATATTACTTCCACGGGAAGAACCAACTTCCAAGATTCTCTAGCACCAACTAGAAGGAGGAACCAACCCCCTATTTACAAGCTCCAACCTGAAGGAAGCTACAACTCCCTAAATTCTCCAACACCAACTGGAAGGAGGCTACAACCCTCTAATTTACATGTTCCAACCTGAAGGAAGCTCCAACTCGCTAGATTCTCCAGCACCAACTAGAAGGAGGCTCCAAACCCCTAGTTTACAAGTTCCAATCTGAAGGAAACTCCAACTCCCTAGATTCTCCATCACCAACTGGAAGGAGACTCCAACCCCCTTTCCTTGCCCCTTCCTTCCTCTTGAAAACATAAATGAGAGAATCAACCTGTCACTATTGTTGTCACTGAAACTAATACATCATCATCAACAACCTGTCATTGTTTTTGTCACTAATAATGATACATCATCGTCATCAAAACTAGTTCAAACGCATAAAGCTTATACCAATATCACCAAGAATATCCCCCAAATTATATATCCAATATCACCAAGATATGCATTAATCCATGTGCCAAACTATTCCTTAAGCATGTGCCAAATTATCCATGATATACCTCAAACCATGTACCAAATATATGCCTCAAACCATGTATCAAGATATGCCTCAAGCATGTGCCAAAACATTCATGATATGCCTCGAGCATATACCATAATCGCCAAGATATGAACATCAAAACATATAGAAACCCATACCTTTTATCATGTGAAAACCTGGAGCATGAGATCTCAAACCATCATACCTTCCTCAAGTTCAACATTAAGAAAATAGCACCCTCTTCAAACTTTTGCATAGATATGTGATTCATCCAATGTCAACTTGCAAACACCTGTTCTTTGCTTCACTACAATCCGTGTATGCCCTATATGTGATTTGTCTGTCTGCAACCCACGTATATACGTGCTTCACCCTTCTGCAAACTGCATATAACCTCACAAAAATGGTATGGTCACCTCCGTACACTTCGCTCTCCTCAACCTACTTTCTCCTAGAACATATTCACTTTGTTTAAATCACCAATCCTCCTAGCACAAGTGCAGACCCACTTATGCTAGCTCCATTCCAAAAGCACACACTTTCTTGAATGTAAAATGAGAGGTTCTTGATGTGTATTTATGCCCTTCCAAGTAACTTCTTTACTTGATCTTTGAGTCAACCCGTAACTTCTTTTTTGCAACAAATTTTCTCATTTAATTAATTTTAGGGCCAACTTGTAATTTATTTTACCTTAGTTCTGGGGCTTCTTGAACATACTTCGGGGCTTCATCTTTGATATGGCATAACTTCTCAATCATGAGGAACCACGTGGTGTACCACCTATGTTGGAAACGGCATGATGAGGACTATCCATCTATGAGGGTTTTGTATGTAGTTATGATGTCCTTCATACTTTTTTTCTCCAATCAACTCCAGTCTTCATGACCACACCTCTAGGGCTTCTTAACCACTTAACCATATTTCCAAGTCTTCTTGTAGACTTCTTCAAAGTGTCTTCCCATGAGGACCATGCTTATAGCTATGTTATAAGGGGACCACTTTGGAGACTTCTTCAAATACATCCATCACTTCTAGAGGCTTCTAGACTTCTTCTAGGGTTGACATCAATGACAACCATTTTTCAAATCATATCCCCCTTGATAATGATGATTATTATAGCTTAAAATACTCCTCTAAAAATTTTCAAATTTTTTTTCACATTTAACTTTATTTCAATTATCCCAGGAAAATATTTAGTTCCTAAATATTTGAATTTTGAATACAAACTAAGCTTAAACCTCAAACGAAATGCACTTTGTTAAAACATACAGATTAAACTAGCCCCAATCTTCATTACATTGAAAGTATTTACGATCCCTATCTCAATGCGCCTTTAATTTATCTAAATATAATCCTTGTTCTTTTTTCATTACTTTCGTTGTATTCATCCATCCACATTGACATCACGCAAGATAAATAACAAGTTCCATACCCGATAATGATTAAATTAAAATGTCTTCTTTGGGGAGATCTATATAAGATAAGAATGCATTCATTATTTTCCTAGTTACATACCTATTTAGCTTAAATATTAGGGCTATTAGGGCATCTCGTTCATTAAAATTAATTATTTAATTATTATGCACACCTTTAATTAGGTTATTTGAAATAAAATTATTTATTAAATTTACAAATACACATTACGATTAATCTTTATATATATATATACTCACATATACCTTTAAATATATAATTATAATGATTTATAGTAATTATTATATTATACTTTAGTTAAAATGTATGTATTATGTTACTATATATATATATAATATATAACAATAAGAGTGTACGATATAAAAAAAATTTATATATATATATATATAATTAAGCCGAAAGGCATACACCTATTACTTTTTAACATTTACTTAATCACATTAAAAAATTACTATAAGGATATGTAATTGCCACATTTCATTTATCAACCTAATGCAACCAAACGTTTCATATTACCACAAACGAATTACCACAAACGTTTTATATTAAGAGTAGGCATTCTCAGTATATTGAAGGCACGTGTTCTCAACCGCGGCTGTGCTAGTTACGTTGAAAGGCGTACACCTATTGACAATGGGCACAATTAATGATCTTTTAACCTTATTTAACCTTAAACTCTAATCTGATGGTTATGCATTGAAGATGGTGGCATATTCTTAGTCGTCCTCCAAAATCAATGGATCAGATTTATTGTTCATAACTTTCTTGCATTT
>SNQJ01S0059245.1:0-14993 GCA_010110895.2 Picea sitchensis | reverse complement strand
GTCTCCATAACAACCATTGTTTCTCTCTTGGTCGTAAGTTTTCAACAGTTAGGTTTTAAGAAATGGGATGACCATTTTGTATTGCCCAGTTGATAACCGGTGACAATCAGCATGCTGACAGCTAGAATATGGAAATAAAAATGGAATGGGATCAGATTTTGAACCTCGACATTAGGGTTTAAGATAATTATCGGGATGGATGCGGAATAATTTATTGTCTATCTCGCATGGATCATGAAGGTTACAAGAATTAGGCACAGAGTTACATTTTACCATGGTAGCATGGACCCTCAATAACATGCATATTTCCAAGCACAAATGTTTAGTTTATTGTGCATCCAGACGAAGGTTTTGAAGCCCATGCGATACATTTCACTGATGCTAGGATATTGGGCATCCATCTCTGCTGGTCTCAAAGAAAACAAGGAGAATTCTAAGTCATGATTTATATAAGTCATGTTTGGAATGTTTTAATATAATTTTCTGGATGGAAATTATACACCTTTAATGAAGAACTTTCTCAAAAGTTTTTCACAGGAGTCGATCGTTTAGAAAGGGTGAAATGGGTTTCAATGGCTTCAAATGTTTCTCCAATATTGATTCACTACACTACATGTAAAAGTGACCAGTCATTACTTATTCCATTGTTACCTTTCACTGAATCTCATCATCGAAATATTGGAAGCAGCATGACAGAATAAAGTGGAAAGAACAGAATTAGCATGAATATATGGTGACTGTTTTGTACAACTGCAACCATTTTATGGATTTACATCTGGTGGTGGCATACATTACGCTTTGGAGTATTGTTTATTATTTCATGAATGTATACATATTGTCATATTGGATACATCTCAAAATCAAAGGCATATATTATAAATAGTTGTAATTAGTAGAATCTCAAAATCAAGGGCATATATTATAAATAGTTGTAATTAATAGAGGGAATATCGAAAAAAAAAAGTATATGATAGGTGACAAAGTGAGCCCCGAAAAAATGGCGAGGAGTAAATGATTATATAGAGTTTTAATAGACGATGAATCTATAATGGTATTTTAAATAAACTTAAACTTTACTACTTTTTAGACTAATTAAGTGTGATTTTATTTTTACTTTTCTTATTTTCGGAAAAGTAGTTATCCATAAGGAAACCCTAACTATCATTCAAACAGAATAAAAGGGCATCGACAGGGACTTGGTAGGGGATGGAAATTTTGGCAGAGCAGAAGGTTATGTGCTCAGATCCCAAGAGGACAAATCAATTGCAGCTGATCAGAAAACTAACCAGTGGATCAGCATTGCATATTTGGTCCATTCCTTCTTTGTTTATGTAATCTTCTTTTGTTAATCAAACAACTCTTCTTCCTCTTAGAATGTAATATTTTCATAATTTTTTTGCAGCAATAACAGATTATTTGCAGACATGTTCTTATTGTATTTTTATGGTTGTATTTTAACATAATAATTAATTATGTGCTAGCCTCTTTCTTATTATTATTTTCAGGGTTCTGATGTAGAATGTTTTCTTTAACTACTTATGATAGATTTGGTATTCTTGTTTGTATTGAAAAACATCCTACACATAAATCATATTGTGTAAGGATTCATTTATTTTGTTAAGCTATGGAATTTGGGAGAAATGGTCAGTAAGTTTTCACTTATACTGTTAGTTTCATCTCATTATTTCCATACTATTTTTTCTTGGTGCATGTCTTCTTGATTTATGTTTATTATGTTTTCTTCAGTGTCAAGGAGTACTATGTTATTCTCGCTAGTATTTGAGACCCTTCTTATGTATATTCCATCAACTTCAACCTTGTTGGAGAAAGGTGCCCATTAGGTAGGCTCAGTTTGATAGTTTGTTTGGAGTTGTTTGCTTTCTCTATCTACCATTAAATCTCCAGTTATTTATTATTTTATTTTTGTATTAAAGGGTTGTTTTAATGTGAATTTGAACAACATATTTTGGTGACAAATTAAGGGTTATCCCCTAGCTCAAGAGCCATCTTGAATCCTAAAGCGGTGAGGCTTTAGATAAGCCTCATAAGGTGCCTTGGCATTGTTCCCTAGCCAGGAACAACCTAAGGAACAACAATGAAAACACTCACACTCCCCCTATGATCATTTCTCTCCCTATCTTCATGCTTCCGTTCTTTCTATCCTGCTTTTTTTCTTTCTCTCCCCATTTGACATTAATGGCAAAGGGTGGCACCCCCTAACAAGTTCTCTCCCCTTGTCTTATTTGCAAGATGTTGTGTGGATCAATGTGTGGCTTATTGTATATGTTGCATTTCCTCTCTTTTGGGGATTCTTTTCCATTGGTACTTCATGTTGTAATCCACTAACATATATTAAAAATGTTCATGTTAAGGATCTTTCATCACTTGACTTCAAGTATTCATGGCTTGTCATGTATTCACTGAGTTGACATCAATTGACATAATTGTTCAACAATATCCTCTTGACATTATAACTAATAGTTTCTCTCCCCCTGTCTTGTTGTGCCTTTCACAGCTTGCATGTGACTTAGTTGGTTCTACCTGTCAATATGCTTATTTTCTTAGTCATATGCTTTATTGAACATTCCTCTTGATGGCATTCTTTTATCCACTTTATGTATTTTCTCTGGTTCATGTCAAGTATTATCTTCTAGACCTTCCAAATATCTCATGAATTCATTGCTATCCATATGTCACAAAATCGTCCATGACTATGCTACTCAATGTTCCCATCTGTTATTTTATTTTTCTGAAGACTTCTCCAAATTTGTTGCAACTAATCACCACATATTCCTACTTCTTAAGTTTACTCTAATGCTTTCACTAGTATTCTCTATCTTCAAATCAAACTCAACAAGTCTGCAATATTCTGAAATAAATATATCCCTACTTGAATACATGCTTGGAAGCCTCTATATAATCATGAATTTATGCCTCAAAAGTGTGCCAATGATATTCCTCGTAACTGCCTACTAACCTATTCATACATGCATGGGGATGAGTTCTAAAAAATGCTCCCTAATCAACCAATCTATCACGAGAAATTTTGTACCCCAACATACCATTCAAAATCTTCCTTCTCAAAAAAAACGCAAACATTTTAGACTACAGAAAGATAGTTCTCCAATATGTAATAGTTGTTTCTTAGACTCCCCCTCTTCAATATTGACATTATTGGGAGTCTCCAATCTAGATAGCTTGGAACAATATATAATCATGTTCTATTGTAGGATCATCCTTTTGAATCTTGACATCTTCCTCTTTACCTGTAGATTCATCATGTTCTCGCACATCTGCAAATCATGTGAGTATGATCTATGGGAGTTTTTCATTCAATTGTTCTTCTTGTTTTTTATTTCTTCTCCAAACCTTCCTGTAGCTAATATCAGTGTTTTCTTTCAAGGAATATTTAATCATGCTTCTACAATCACAAGCTATATGTCCATAGTAGTGGCATTTGTAACATTCAATATTGTAGGGGGGCACATAATCATTTCTTTCTTGAACATTTCTTCCATATGATCTACAATATACAGCTTTTATGTCCAGCGTTATTACAAGTAAAAAAATTTAGGGAAGAAACTTTGATACATGAGAGCCAATGATCCTCTTTGTGATGTAGTCCTTCTGAATTCATGCCTTAGTTGATCATGATCTTCTCCTATATTATTTCCTTCATAATGAATGAAGCTTCTTTGAAACTTGGAGATAGAAGGTCTTCTTGGAGATATACCTCTTCTACATTCATCCCTCTTTGACTCTTATTGACCATGATTACTTCCTTTGAGAATGTTTGCATAGTACTTAGCCTTCTCTTCATTCTTCTTTTCCAGCTACCTAGAACACTTCTCTTAAACTTTCATTGTTTATTGTGTCGAGCTTCCTCTCTTTTCGACGCTCTTGTTGGGATTGGCATTTGCATATTCTTTACGTGATGTCTCACCAATGTATCCAAGACCTGCTTTATTGAATGGTGATCTTTGACAACTGAGAATATCTTCTAGTACTTGAAAGATCTTCAATTTCTTATTGAGATTGTTAACTTCAACCCTCAATGACACAACTTCTTCTTCAAGATTCTCACAATCTTTTTCTTCCTTTATCTTCTGGATCTTCATTACTTCTTTCATTCTCTTGGCTTCTTCAAAAAAAAAATTCAAGGAGATGATTTCTTCTTCAAGTCTTCTTTTTTTTTTGACTAAATTCTAGTTCAAGCTTGTTTAATTCCTCAGATCTTTCCTTAAGATGACTTGTCAAAATTTCTTCTCTCTTCTCTGCTTCCTTTCTTAGTGAAACTATTTTGACTTCCAAACACTTCTTTTCTTCCAACTGATTTTTTAGATTTTCTTCAATCACTTTGGCTTCTTCCAACTGAACCTTTAGATTTATGATAATCTGTTGGATTTCTTCAGAATTTTTGTTAGGGTTTTGAGAACCCTCCTTTAGCTTTATCAATTCTTCCTTAAGGGACTTGTTTTCCATCATTTATTTTTTTAGTTCACTTAAAGCACATATTAGTTTTGCCTCAAGATCCACTTCGCCTTCTTCATAATCTTCTTTGTCATTTTCAAGTTCTTCTTGTTCTATCTTGGTGTCTTCTTTATCTTGATCAACACGCTCTGGATCTATGGTTACAAGAAGAGATTCCTTAGAGTAGATATTATGTAGCTTATCCCAAATCTCTTTGGTTGATGAACATTGTTCCACTTTTCATTTTACTGAATGAGGTACCCATTCCACACAATGACACAAGTTTTACTGTGGTTCACCCCCCTGGGCTACGTCCACAAAGATCTGTCTTCTTTATTATTCTTCTTCAAGTTTCTGTGTTGCGCGCATTGTATCAAAAATTATGGTGAGGTTGACCAGTGTCACACTAAGCTCAACAGCTTGTGATATAACCCTTATTTACACTCCATAAGTCTTCAAGACTAACGCAATTCAAGTTGTACATCTCTTAACCCAAAACTTAGTAACTGCGACTCAAAACTCAAAAAGGTTCTCAAAGATATTTCTCAACATAAGATAAGATATCTCCCTAGATGCCTCATACAATCTCTATTTATACTACCAAAAGGTGGGTAAAAACCCATTACATTGATTATTGAAATCCTAACCCTGAGTGGATTAGGCGTGTTCACGTTACAACCTCCTATGCACGGTTGGTATTCAATCCAACCATTCCTTGCTTTGATTCTACACTTCTTCTCCTTAATTCTTGACACATTGCTTTCTCTATCTTCTGGTGTGCTTATTTCTCCTCATTTCCTGACGTGTGTTGCTTCTTTGATCCATTCCTTAGCTACCTACCTCATTTGTTGCACTCTTCTTTATTCCTCAAACTTTGTTCCCAAATTATCCTACTCCAAAAGGCCCCCAAAACTTACATGTGGCTCGTCCTGATCCATTCATGTAGTGTTTGTCTCCTTTACAGACTTATCCAACTGTTGGAATTGACCTGAAATCTCTTCAGCACGAGTCTTCACTTGTGTGCTCTTCTCTGCAACAGACTCCACAGTCTGCGCAGTGAGATGTTACTTCAGCGTCTCTTTAGACTCCAACTTAAGGTTTTCCATATTTCCCTTGGTTGCATCCATATTTGTCAACATATTTTTTTCTTCTTTCTGTAATGGATCCAATTAAACTTGCCTCAACTTCTTATTTGTTTGCACATTTTTTAATTATGCCTTTAAATTATTTAACTCTTGTGCGTTGTTTTTCTTCATCCCTCTCCAAATTCACTTGGTTGAGGGATATCTCCAGTATCTCCTTTGCCTCTCTGGCTCTCTCCAAGTTCATTGCATATGTCCTGGCTCTTGATTGAACTTCATGCACCACACTCATTTATAGCTTGTATAATTCCTTGGTTGGAATCTTGGACAACATCAAATCCAACTGCTCTATATCCTTCAAAGATTTCTACAATGTGTCCTTGTTTACTTGTAGCATGCCTTGATTGATTTGGAAAATCTCACTTCCCATTAATGTTGTATGCATTGTCTCCTTTTCTTCACAGGTTTGCTCTTGTTGCGTTATGCCTTTCTGTTGTGCTACATTGATCTGTAGACTTTCCAAAAATTCTTTCACCTCTATCAACTTTTGCATTAGTTCTTCTCTTTGTGACTCTATGATGTATAAGGATTCTTCTCCTCGATCTTGCACTTTATCTGCCACCAATTCCGCGTCATCCTCAGTTATTGTGAGCTGAGGGGCCTTCTTTTGTGCCTTCATCTTCTTGTGTTGTTCTCTTGTCTGCATCACTAATTTTCTCTTTGATGTTGCCTCTGTCTATGAGGATTTCTCATGGCTAGGGATATTATCCTTCTTATGCACTTCCCCATTCATTCCTTATGCACACTCATTTCCTAATACTGAGGCCCTGGGTATTGTTTCCTTCTTCCTATGCTTATTTACTATCATTGCACTATCTATTGGCTAAGTGCATTGTGATGCTTTCATAATACTTGCTGTTGGAATACTTCATTGTCTAGTTCATGCTAGTTCCTTTCCCTTTGTTCCTTTCTTCTCAGCCACTGGTACCTTCCACTGGTCCGTCCATTCCCCTATCACCCATTGTACTTCTTTTGTTGTGACACGGTACTGCATTTTCAACCATTTCTTCTTAGGGTATCTCTTTTCTTATATCCACATGTTGTGTCGAGATGCTTTGAAGTTTTCTATCCCCTCATGTTCCTTCACCACTTCAGGTGCAATCCTTCATGTGTCTGTTATTTTCTCCTGGATCTCCTGAAGATACATGCAGAAAATGTTGGCATTGTCTTTCCTTTGTTTAGGATCTGTATTGTGTCGCAAGGATATATACCTTGTTGCGTCGTATTTTCCTCTCCTATCACAGAAGACTGAGTATTTCATTTTTTCCCATGCTACTAAGGCTATCAAATTCAGCAGTCAATAATAATAGAACTTTTTCCCATAATCATACGCATCTCTACAATCCTCCAAGAATAGGTTGAAAACGTATGGTGCCCAACTAAGTATTGTTCCATTTGCGCATTGTGCGGTTGCTTCAACCACTCCTGTTGGTGCCTCTTCCTTGCAAAATTTTCTTAATAACTTGCAGGCCATCAGCTTTGTCATGAATCTCATCACTGGCTCATTTATATTCCTAATAATCATGCCTTTGTTTCCCCTGTTAGTGCCAAATTGGGCTTTTACCTTCTCTGCAATTGTCCTCTCCTTCATTTTATCATCTAAATATTGCTTAGGCTTCACCCCATTTGTTGGTAGCCCTGTAATTTTTGCAATGAGGTCTACATCAATTGATACAGGTCTGTCCATCCACAAAAATCCTCCATGTACTCTCGCCAGGTTTGCTTGACGCAAGCATTGACATCCTTCCCCCTGCCAAAGTGTGGGATATCCATTAAATTCATGATGCTAGTAATATTGAGATTCCTAACGAAGTTACCCCTTTGTTCTCCATATAACTTTCTTGCGCAAGCTCTGGAAATTTAGCCACCTCTGTGACATCATGATCTGCATATTTTAATTTGGGAACACACCCCATCATGTCTTCCACTGGCTATTACTAACTCTAGAATTTGAGGCACTAACAACTCAACTTGATTATGTGTGTGCGCTACTGGTATTGGTGGCTTTGTTTCTCATTTGATGGACCTGCTATCTCTATTTCTTCCTTTGTGTCCCAATCTTCATTGTTTTCCTGTTTATTTGAAATATCTTCGACTTCTGGGGGGGTTCCCCTAAGGTTCTGTGCTCCCTTGGGTTCGTCGGATTCTATCTCCTCATCGTATTCTTCATCTTTTTCTCCATGTGTGTGTCGCTCCTAGTTTTGTTGTGTTAGGGTTTCCTTCTGCGCTAGGATTTTGGCCTTCTTTCACCTAGTTTACCTTTGTTTCTTGTTCATGTGGGTTCTTCTCCTTGACAAATGTCACGCTAATTGACTCACTTTTTGTCGTCGAGATTTCAACTACATCTACCACTCCTAGCACATCCTCCATCATTTTTTTGGTGCTTCTTATCCTTCTTTCGAAATGGCTAGGTGCTCCAAACTTTGGCGATCTCATTGCTCTAGCTCGGTTGAAATTCACTAGAAATGGAGGTTGGGTTCTTCAAAACTTCTCATTCAATCGCACCTTGTTCATTCCTTTGCTCTTTTTTTTCTCAAAATCATACTAAGTGTTTACCCTTTTGTGCATATCCCCTTTTATAAACTTTGTCATAAATGCGCCTTACTTCTCCAGTCATCGGTTTCTTTTTTCCGACCATTTTTTGTCCCGACGCGCGGTGTTCATTTTTCTATCGCGCAGTATCTTGAATTATGTCACACCAGTTTATTGCCTGTTGTGCACTATCTTTTCCAACTATTTGTCTATCACGTATCTATCTACCTTCCTCTTTTTGGGTTTTTCTTATTTTTCCACTTTTTTTTCTTCTCTTTTTCTTCTTTTCACTCCTATTATATACAATATGTACAAGTCTAAATTATGTGTTGCAATTATTGAGGGTGGTTGGATCAACTGTCCCTATACAGTTTAAGTCGACTACCATTCACCAAACCTTGAATTTCCTTACCTGCTAAATCATGCAGTTGCACAACACCTCCACTGTAACAAACTTTCTCATATGGCCCTAACCAATGTATTCTGAACTTCCCTGGGTGCTACAAATATTTATTGTCATAGAGGAGAACCAGATATCCTTCTTTGAAGTTATTATTCTTAATATGTATTTCATGCCAAGCCTTATCCTTTGCTTTATGTACCTCTTGATGGAAACCAGCTATAATTATGTCTTCTTCTAATTCCATGATTTGAGCCAATCTTTCTTGTATTACGCCTCTTTATGTCATGTCTATAATAGATGCAATGTGTAGTCTAGGTATAAAATATTCCAAGGGAACTACTTCTTATTGTACATACACCAATATGAAGGGTGTTTTCCCTGTTATCTTCTTACATGTTGTTCTATAGACCCATAACATTGTTGATACCTTCAAATCACAGTCATCCATGTTTACATTGCAAATCTTGGTCAAGGCATTCTCCAATATCTTGTTAAATGCTTCCACTGTGCCATTAGCTTGAGGATGATATGGAGTGTTCTTCTGATGATGTATCTCAAATTCTTCAATCATTTCCTGGATGGTATTGTTAACAAAATGAGCCCCTTGATCGCTCATCCTAATTCTAGGGCATCCAAATCTTGCAACTACCTGCTCAAATAGAAAGCACGCTACTATATTTGTGCTGCAATATTTCACTGTTGTTGCCTCAACCCATATAGTTAAGTAGTGTGTCGCTATAATTATATATCTTGCTCATGATCTTCTGGTTGGTGGATTAATTGGTCCCACGAAATCTATTGCCCATTTATTAAACACCTTCAAAGTTACCTGAGGTCTTAATGGAATCTCATCCCTCCTATATAGTTTTCCAACTCTCTCACAGACATCACAATTCTAACAGTACTCCTTTGCATCTTTATGAACTGTTGGCCAACATAATCTTGTGCACAATAGCCTTTCCTTCATAATGTCCTCCAGCTATGCCTTCATGTGCTTCTACCAAAATAATAGGGCATTCATGTTCCATCACACATAATCTCAAAATGCTATATGCTCCAAGATTATATAAGTTTCCTGCAATCAATTGATAGTCTGCAAGTCTTACTACCAAGTTCTTCTTCTGCACAGTATTAAATTCCTTTAGGGAAAATCCTGTACTAAAAAATTCAATAATGTCAACAAAACATTCATCAGAAATATGTACTAAAAAGAGTTGAGCATTAGGAAAGTTTTCTTCCAAACTTCTTGGTTCCTCTCCATTGGTTATCCTGGACAGATGATCCGGTCTTGTATTTAATCTTCTAGGTTTCACAACTAATTTAAAGTCAAATTCTTGAAATAATAACAGCCATCTCCATATTTGTCCCCCCAAAACTAGCTTATTGACTAAGTATCTAAGAACATAATCATCTGTAAACATTTTAAAATGTTGTTCGAGCAAATAATTTCTGAACTTTTGTAATGCATATACCATAGCCAAACCTTCTCTTTCAGTAATATTGTAGTTATGTTTTGAATATGGAAACTTACTACTTGGATATGTTAGTATTGCTCCAAGCACTATTGATGATGCATCCACATGCACATGAAATTCTTTTGACCAATCTGGAAACACCAAAATCGGCGCAGTCACCATCTTCTCCTTCAAAATATCCAAACTTTGATGGAACTCATCATTCCACTAATATTCGATGTCCTTATTCAACAACTTATCCATTGGCGCAATAATTTGTGCATAACCTCTTATGAATTTCCTATAATAACATGTATGACCAAGTGTAGATTTTAACTAGCAGACTGACTTAGGTGGTGGTAAGTTAACTATGACAGTAATATTCGCAGGATCAACTAGAAAACCTTGTTTACACACCACATGCCCTAACAAAATCCCAAATGGTGTGTTGAAAATGGATTTCTTAATGTTTAATGAGATCTAACACTGTCTACACCTGTCTAAAATCAATCTTAACACTTCAACATGATCCTTTAATAAACTAAACATTGTATAATCATCCAAGTAATCCTCCAAAAACTTATGAATAAAATCCTTAAATGTTGCTAATACTACTCTTGAAAAAATGGTTGGTGCATTCTTCAATCCAAAAGGCATTACTGTGTACTCATTTGAACCCCATTCTGTAGAAAAAGTAGTTTTGTGTCGATCCTCTGGTGATATCCTGATCTGGTGATACCATGAAAACCCATTAGTAAATGAATATACTTCTTGTCCCCCTACAGTCTCCAAAAATTCATCTGAGAATGGAGTAGGGAAAGGATCATGTAAACATGCATATTTCAACTTCCTCAAGTCATCACATATCCTTATTCCCCCTTTCTTCTTCTCCTATGGTACCATAGGGCTAATCCACTATGATTCATCAACAACCAACCTCTGACATCTTTTCAATCTCTGCCTTCACTTTTTTCTTATATATTGGATACACTCTATAAGGTTTATGTCTTATTGGTATAGCATATGGTCTTAAAGGAATCGTCATCTCTCCAAGTTCTCATGCTACCCCTTTCATCTATGAAAATGTTGCTAGAAATAATTTACTATACTCGTGCAGTAACTTTGTGATGCTTTCCACTGTCTAGTTGTCCCAATAATCACCAATACTTGCAATCTTTGGCTTTTCTTCTATTCCAATGTTAACTTTCTTGATATTTAGTGGTGTAGCATATTCTTTTGACTCTAATTGTGGTCCCTCTACTTCTCTTTCCCATTCTACATATGTGATCTTAATATCACACAGGTTTTCTTCTATCGTTGGATCATCTTCTGTGACATGATAACAGTGTAACAACTGTCTGGCAATCTGTCTATTTTTATTTTGATATGCTGTGACAATTTCAAATTCAGGTTCTTCAAATATCATGTCTCTTACTACCTTCATTGTTGTATTCACCATTGGATTTTCATGCTCAAATGAAAATGTAATAATAAATTTTTGTTGCATTTCCTCCCAATCGGTGGTTCTTATGCATTGTTCTAGTTTTGTATACCAGTTCCTTGGGATGCCTTCCAATGTATGAATGAATTGATGTGGCCATTCCTATGGTGGTACCAATATCCATTGAATCATGTAATTGTCCATATGTTCTCTAGGTTGTCCAATCCCATAATACTTCTCCAAGTATTTATTATGTTGCTCTGTTCCAAATCTAATGTGTAGTAATCGCTTACATTGAAACTAGTTATTGATCTTCTCCTTATTATTTCCCCACCATCATGCATGTGTTTCCTTCAATGCAATATCTAATATTGATCATCTTTGTTGTATTCTAGTTGATTAGGATACTCGTCTCTCACCTGAGATACCCAGATTTAAGTCCTAGCAACGGAACCATTTATTTGATGCTTGGGTTGACCCAGGTTCTACGTTTAGGTTTCCAATAAAACCCTATAAACCTTCAGCCTTTCTGGAGACTAGAAGGCTACACCACGCACATAGTGCACAATGCAGTCTCACCCGAGATGGCTTATGGATGACTGCAAGACACAGATGTATGCATTCATGGAATGGATGGTGCTCATGGGGATGTTATGCATTCATTATACTTCTAATATATCATTCTACTATACCATCATTCAAATCTACCATCCATTTACCTTTTAATATCCATTCTGCAAAAAATACCATAACTATTATATTGCACATTGTAAATAAACTCTAACAAATTCATTCATGTATCCATTCATTCATCATAATAAGCATTGCAACACATAAAAGGAACCATTCCACACAATAACACAAGTTTTACTATGTTTCACCCCCCTAGGCTACGTCCACAAAGATATGCCTTCTTTATTATTCATCTTCAAGTTTTTGTGTTGTGCGCATTACATAAAAAAGTATGGTGAGGCTGAGCGGTGTTGCACCAATCTCCACAGCTTGTGACCTAACCCTCAGTTACACTCCATAAGTCTCCAAAATTGACACAATCCAAGCTCCACAACTCTCAACCAAAAACTTAGTAATTGCGACTCAAAACTCAAAAAGGTTCTCAAATATATTTCTCAACATAAGATAAGATGTATCCCTAGTTGCCTCATACAATCTCTATTTATACTACCAAAATGTGGGTAAAAACCCTTAACATTGATTACCAAAATCCTAACCCTAAGTGGATTATGCTAGTGCAGTTTAAAACCTCCTGCGTGCGGTTGGTATTTCGATCCAACCGTTCCTTGCTTTGAATATGCATTTCTTCTCCTTAATTCTCGGCACACTCATTTCTCTATCTTCTAGAATGCTTTTTTCTCCTCATTTCCTGGCATGCGCTGCTTCTTTGGTCCATTCCTTAGTTGTTTTCCTCGTTTGTTGCACTCTTCTTTATTCCTTGAACTTTGTTCCCAAAATAGCCTGCTCCAACACGAGGTTTCCAAGATCGTTTTTTAGCAATGAAGAAAATTTTCTATGTTTCTTCATTGGTACATTGGTATACTTCATTTAATCCCAACCGAGAGGGATAGTTTTTGGTAGAGTATTTATGTTTGCAAATGTTGTAAGTTTCAACATTATTGAGTGGGCATTCCCTCAAAGGATGATTTTTCCTGCACCTTGGATAGAATATGGATAATGATTTTTCAGCTTCTTCTTGCTTCTGTTTAACCTACAAGGTGTCAAATTGTGAAGCCAATGAACTAAGAATAATAGTTTTAAAATCATCCACCAAGTTACCTATTTCTACACGAGTGACTCCTCCCATGGTTGATGTTGTGATTCTAGCATAAATATCTCTTGAACCCTTTCCATGCTTGGAAATTCCTCTTGAATATATTCTACAAAGGTCACAAATATCATCATATCATGCTTGGGAAATGTCCCCTCCCCATCAAGTTCAAAATATCAATACAATCATCCTTTATTCCTCTAAGCAGAATACTTCCCAATATATTCTTGTCCAATTTAACCTTGGACCTCTATAAATTATACTGGAATATTTCCACATATTCTTACAGGCTTTCATCTTCTTTATGGGTCATCTTGAAGATCTCCTCACAAATATCCCTTGTCTTACAGTAATTTTGATATTTCTGGATAAAGTTTTGTTTCATATCATTCCATGTGTTCGTAGATTTCCTGCCAAGTCCCATAAACCAACAAAAGGTTGCATTCTTAAGTGTAGAGAGAAATAATCTTAGTTTTTGAGCATCAAAAATGTAGTCATAACTTTGACATTAGACATCGAATTCAAAGATAAAGGTGTATGTATATTCACTTGATAACCCATGAAAGTGGGAAGGGTTGAGAGAGGGATGTTTTTCATTGGTTCTTCCTCTTCAATATCCCTAATTGGAAATAAATTCCCTGACAATGACGCCAAAATGTTGGGTTTTATTAATTAACTTTTAAAAAAGGAACCTGCAAACTAAGGATTACTTTGAGAATCGGGGTTTTGTTTCTTTTCACAAGTCATTGTACACTGCCTATGTGAGCTGCTAGTTCTTATCAATATTAGCTTTGATCTAATATGAGTTCTAGTAAAGTAACAATTTCAATACAATCTTAAAAATCATTGCAAGTGATTTAAGAGAAATCATTGGTTATCATTCAAAAACCTATTGTAATGTTGTTCAACTTATAATCTCCCAATCAATCTAAGAAATTAAATCAACTAGTTACAAATGCTTAGCAATATTTGTGTTGTGTAATCATTTCATGAATATGAACTCAAACAGAATGATGTTGAGAATTATCTATGGAAAGAAAGATATCACCATTCATTTCAACGATTACTCTAGCAATATTAAAAAATCCTACTAGTTAATAAGTTGATACCTGCTCTTGGGATTGGGCCCTCCTCCTCTAAATAGAGTATTGAATAAATTATTACAATTGTCAACTAATTGAGCACACAAATGCATACACAAAATTCTTGGAAGATCTCGAACTATCTTTGACATTAATCAATTGTTAGCATAACATAATAAGTTTAGAGTCTCATTTCCTATGGAAAAGAAACCTTCATTTATACAAAATGACAGAGAATCGGATTTATAATATGAGCAAGCTAAGAATCTATTATTTGAACCATTCTAAATATTGAACTTGTTAAGAACCAAATATCAATATAGCATAGAAAAACCTCAGAATAAGTACTCAATGCCTTGAAAAAGAGAGAAACTCATATAATAAGCCTCTTCGAAGGGGAAACCTCCTTATGCCCACATAAATGTACAATTACAAGATGATTCAAAATGAAAATTTATCCTTGGTATATATAGGAGACTAGGAGGTATAATTACAACTAATGGACTAAAGCCGACATAAATAAAATAACATTACTAATATAATATGCCCTAATTAAGGGGTAATGAGCCATTATTTAGGTCTTAACATGCCCCTCCCCTTGAGACAAGTGTTGTCCGCAACGCTTGAGTAAATCTGGATGCTTCTATATAAAAGACTCATCTTCCCAAGTGGAATCTTCAGTGGAT